>JALBCR010003834.1:0-109019 GCA_030710515.1 Abscondita cerata | reverse complement strand
CCTGTGTGGAACATCTCAAGGCCACTAACACTTCAGTTAACATTTCTTCTCTCTCCATCAAAATGTGTGGGTAATTCAGTCATTCACCCATCACCCTTTCTCTTCTCTCTCTCTTCCACTCCTGACATCACTTGCCCAAGCCCCCTTCACTTCGAAGGGATCTATTCTTTCGCGTAAAATTACTCCCCGCTGACACTCGCTTCATGAACCAGTGCAGCTCGCTCTGTTTAGATTGGAAGATATTTCCTGAGCAAAATTTGTGCTTATTCAATAAATGTACTTTCTTCTCTCTTCCCCTTCTTAGTGTTCTCAAAGAACTGCCAAAAAACAACCAATCTCGTTCGGCAGATTTGTGTTTATTATATTCTTGTCCCAAGCTATCTAAGCCACAATGCATTTACTGCACGTTTGCAAATTATTCCTAAAGAATTTCCTCCTGTTCGGATTAAAAACTTGTCGAGATGAACAATTTATTTGATATTTGTAATTGCCCTGCTGCTCCTCTTTAACCTTTTTTCACATGCCACGTAGTGAAGTGAAAACCTGAAATCAAATTGCTGCCATTTTCCCCTTCATCACTTTCACATTTAAGAACGTGGAGTAATAAAAACAATTTGCTTTTAGTTTTTTAAATCTGTCACTGGTATTAGTGTATAATCGCGGCATTGCACTTAGCCTGCAATGTGAAGAATTAGTAAATACAGTGCCATAACATTTGGTGTGACCCAAACTTTTTTATCTTGAGGGATGTTTAAGTCATGATTCAAACATCCCGCACTTTTTCTGATCATACCTCCCACTGATACAAAATCATAAAATGGGCTCAGATTTTCCGCTTGAAGTAAAGGTAGGTTATGTATGATACTGGAATGTTTACTTCAACAACGTACAAACACTCTAATGATAAACAAGGAAACTGACATAAAAGTAGTTTCAGAAACAGTCAGAAAATCGGTTTTATCACAGCCCGACGTAACTCATTGGCGGTGCGGCGCCGCGTTGCGAAATCAGTTTTATATCGTATAGGTATTCTCCAGTGAAGATAGTTACGCATATATGAAACGTTTGAGGAAAGTAATTATGTCACTAACCCAAACCTCCTTCGACTCAAATATCCCAGCCCTCTCTTCCGTGTATCCCTGGTAAGACTACATTTCCTTTTTTACCTTTATTTAGATATTTACCTGAATTTTAATTCCAATTTGTAATACTAATAGAATGAAAAGTTTTGGAATTTTTTAATACCTGGTATCATCGATCGTTGAGTCATTCTGAATGACACTAATCCAAACTAACAATAAACAATCTTTAAAGTTTAAAATCAATCTTTAAAAACAAGTTTGCAGAGAATCTAGAATTTGATTAAAGAATAAAGATCTAAATAAAAACGAAGACATATTACAAAAAACTCGGATTATATTCTCATGAACTACACATTTAACGTATTATAGTTAAATAACGCTAACTCAGTTTGTAATAAAGAGACTTGATACAAGTAGGCACCAAGGACTTTGATCTAAAAAATCGTAAACAAACGAAACAATGTCTGAATTTAACTTACCCCTTCAATGTAATTCCGAATTGAAATATATTCACCACGTGTTGTAAAATCGCCATTGGCGATTGGAAGAATTAC
Organism: Abscondita cerata; assembly: GCA_030710515.1. Classification (NCBI taxonomy): domain Eukaryota; kingdom Metazoa; phylum Arthropoda; class Insecta; order Coleoptera; family Lampyridae; genus Abscondita; species Abscondita cerata. The sequence goes on along the minus strand of JALBCR010003834.1, from coordinate 107,383 downwards.
AACATTTGTTTCAGTTACTTCTTGCAAAGGCGCAACGGGCAGACTAGCACCGTTACCAATAAAATCTGGCGTTGTTTTGTATACCATTGCAACAGCCGTGCTTGCTGCCATTGCGTGAGGATGAAAACGATCGCTCGTAAAAGCTGGTCCATTTGATCCTCTCAAAACCTAAACCAAATCTGTCAATTGTATACATAAAAAAGTCTATTTTGTCATCACTTTGACAGTATTGGGACTTCCTCTTTCTTCCCATTTTTAATTAAATACGAATTTATTAACTGTTCAACATTTTCCAAGGTTTGATTTGGCACTAATGTTATAGAAAACTTGCCTGTTACTTTTGCAGGTATAACCGTTTTTGTTCCAGCTGAAGAAAATGCTCCTTCTATACCGTGAATGGATAAAGATGGCGCGCTCCACATGTGCTTTAAAATTTTATGTTATCTTCTTGGTGAGGAAGCTTTTTAGCTCCAACAAATAGGCGGTATTTGTTAACATCAAAGTCCACTTTGGAGTATAATGTTTTCTCTTCCGAATCACTGGAAGCTACATTTTTGTTAAAATCTGTTACTAATACGTGCCCTTCTTTATCGACTAAAGTATTCAACAAATATATTAAGTCCGCCATGGCTTCGTGTCTACAAGTTATTGTAGCATATACCCGAATTTTAAAATACTTACACAGAACCACCATGACTCCCGCTGTCCAAATCCTGAGCGGCACACTGAACTTCAATCGAAAAATAACAAAATCCTCTTAACCTATACGTGATACAAGGTTTATCGTTTTGCAACCACGTTGTTTCAGTAATACACACGTAATCTACATCGTTAAAAACTCCCTTTCAGCATGCAACAGATCAAATAATCCCCTGTTGTGTTCCTCTCCCATCGTTTCAATTATAAACTTAAGATTAACCGGTAGTTCTTCGCCGATATCCAAAAACTTTCAATAACATTCAACCAACACATAATAGGCCCTTTGTTAACGCTCGTTCCATTTCCGTATAATTTTTCATCTACATCTTGTAACAATAAAGAACCTCGGTTTTGTTCTTGATTTATTTTGTGTTGGCACACGTCCAAATGACCATAAACGCAAACCGTATTTTTAGTTGGATTTTGGCCCAATTTACCGAAAATTACTGGAGGAAATGGAATTTCTTCTCCGTTTGGCAGAAGATCACTGCCGATGTCCTGCATAGATGTTTCGATACCTAGAAGACGCATACATTCTGCAAACCAGTATACTATTTCGTATTGTTTAACGCGGTCGTTTGAATATGATGCGAATGCTACGAGTTCGCAAAGATTATCAACGAATGTTTTTGTGTTCGTCAATATAACTAGAAACTTTATGTTGTAAATAAAGTATTGTGTTATTTTGCTTACCGAAATAATTTTTAAGAACAGTTGGACACTTTGTGTCAAGTTTTGACATTTTTACGTAAATTTTAGTGAAGTCTAATTGCCTCATACAAATTTTGCTAAAGTGTACTTGATTCATTTTATTTTAATTCACAACCGTGAACAGTGAAGGTAGAATGTCATTGCTTCAAAACATTTACAGAACCGCCGAATTTTTGATATTTACAAACTTAACTCACATTTTACACCAATGAATAATATTACAAACTGCGGTGCGGTACTGAGTTCAATTTACAAAACGATTTTGCATCTTTTATAATCTTTAATTCCTTAACTAACCATCCTAAACTATTGCCATTAAACAAAGAACAATCCAATTTTTTCGAAAGCTGCTAAAGTGCAATTAATTAAAACATTTGAACAAAAAAAGTATTGCTGATTTCACTTCTACAATTTTTATGTTTATGTTATGTAAGATATATTTATAAAACCTATAAGTTTGGCGACATCTAGTGTCGACTCGTGTTAGCGATCACTACGCAAATGGTTTGCATTAAAACTTTGTCAACAGAAAATAAAGTAGTTACATAAGTCAATCCTTCGATAATAGCCAACATAAGTGTTAGCAAAAGTAAAATCTCTAATCGCCTGCCTGTAAGTTCGCAAGAGGTTGTACAATACCAAACAAACACTGAGAATTACTCGACAGCTGTTTCGTCCTTTTGGGACTCTTCCTGTTGACAAAGTTGCTTAATTCGAACTATTTACGTACGTGATCGCTAACACGAGTCGACACTGGATGTAGCAAAACTTATATGTTGAATATGATGTACCCTCCAGTAGGGTATATAGTTAACAGCACGTATTTGTACAATAGTCAACTTAAACTCGAGTTTTCTCACTCCGGAAAAGTCCTAAAAGGACGAAACAGCTGACGAGTGATTCTCAGTGCTTGTTTGCTATTGTACAACCTCTTGCGAACTTTCAGCGGACGATTCAAGATTTTTATTTTTGCAACACTTATGTTGGCTATAATTATCGAAGGATTGAACTTATGTAACCGCTTTTACTTTCCTGTCGACAAAGATATTTATAAAACGTTTTCTTCTGATTACGTTCTTTGTCAGGTTAGGAGACTGATAATTAAAGAATTCCATTAGAAAAATTTCCTACAATGATATCTGGAAGCATTTTATGATTTAGATTTAAGTATTTGACGATAAGTTCAATTCAAAGTGTGGTGTTTATTCATTTGACTTTTTAACAAAATTTTGAATTCAATAAGACGTATTACACATTTTTCATATTGGTAAATTAAAATTAACCACGTCTACGCGTAAACACTTTATTACGTCGGCCGGATTTTGTTAAGACAAATCTACTTACCATTTTTTACTTTTTTCGTTGAGACTTTTATTGAGTCTTGATTTTTGAAAATTACCGATTAACAAGCACCAATACCATAAAATTTCTGATACAACCATATGACAAACACCTCGACGCTTTGAGAATTATTTGTTCCGTATAAAACGTTAAATGTGTTCAAGGTAATTTCTTATAATTTTTTTATCGAAAATAAATCACGTCCACATCAAAAGTGTCGTTGAACCGTATTATTTCAACCAATAACTTTCCAATAGACGCATTTCACAATAATCCTTAATTCATTTGAATTTCATTTAGCGACAATACTTGGTTTTGTACTGACTTAACTTAACCAACCAATCCTAAACTCAGTGTATCATTATTAAAACTAATTACAACTAAACACTGCAAAAAAAACACTTATGCTTATATTGGCAAAGAAGCATACAAACAATAAAATTTTGCTAAAAACAACTAACAATTGCTGCTTAATGCAAAGAATGAAAAAGCTAAATTGTCGATTATGAACAATAGATCACAGAAGCAATATACATACATAATAACGAGATCACAATATAATAATCAAGTATAAAATAAAAGCACCATGTTGTTGATCAGGTTAGAGAGTGGAAATAGTTGTATAGTTTTCATTAATTTTCTAGAACAGTTTTTGGGTGGAATTGAAGAATTCCATTAAACAATTTCTATATTGAAGTGTAGAAGCATTTTTATGATTTAAATTTAAATATTTGGCCATATGTTATTGGTGTACAATTTCTAATTCACTTTTGGATTTTTATTTACGGTTTGGTTTCTATTTTACCGCTGCAGTTAAATTTGCCGCCGAACTTTAAAGATCCCTGATTATCTTTCTTATATCTTTTAGGAAAGCTTTTTTTTTTTAGTTTATTCGTAAACATGCATAAAGTTTAGCGAATTAACGTAGCAGACTGCTGAAGAAGCGGGCTCCTATCAATCAACACAAAGAAAAAGAAGAACAAAACACAAATTAAAGTATAGGTCAACTAAAAGCTAATCACTTCCTGCTTCACTTACTGTAGGGTGGAATAAACATGCAAAATGAACGTGAATGAATTCTTCTATTACGTTAATCAGTGCGCTGATGAACTTCTTACTCGATGGAGAATTTTATTTTATTACGAGAACCTGGCAAGGTACATTGAACAGTCCTGACTAAAACATAAACATAGTGGATCGTAAGAATTCTAATAATCAGGAACAAGCATTTTGCTGACGTAAAATTAGACATATTAAAGAGAGAAATAGGTTATACATTACAACATCAAAAAATGCGCAGAGCGAATCAAGAAACATCGATAACAGAGAGTTACACTAATAAGGAAGAAACGACAAGTGATGACAATATATCCGTTTGCAGTTGTAGAGACGCGGCAAAGTGTTCTGTTCTTTGAACAGATCAAGAATACCGTTCTTTCATAATATCAAAGGAGCTAAGTAATTGATTCAAAAGGTAAATGATGTGTTCACTTATCGAATACTATTAAAATTATCTACTGAGTTAGCTTTATATTGAGCAGCAGTGTCAGTGTTAAAACTAATAGGACAAAATTTACATTTTTAGCCAAAACTTCAATTAGAAAAAAAAGAGAAACGTTGAGACATTAAGGCCTTAAGGAAGGCTGGCGTTATTTCCGAATATCTTAAGTTATCAAGAAACTGAAAGATATTACAAAGAAACGTTATACCCGCCCAGCTGACCGACAATAAAATGAAAACTTACTCAACCTTAAAGACCGTTTTAGACAGAAAGCCAAGGGAAAAGAAGCACGACTGCGCAGATAGAACGAATTTGATTTGAGAAAGAAACAAAGTTTTCAAAGTCATCAACAGAGATTCTACATATTCTCAAGGTTCATTTACCAAAAACGCTAGGGCAACAAAGAATTAACAATAAGCAAATGTTTAAGAAGTATTATGATCTGTTTGGACAAAGTGTGAATGATTATGAAAGATAGAATAACAATCATATTCTACTACATAGTGATAAACGACATTACAAGTGAAAGATCTCTGGCCCATACAGCATTTACAACTTCTTGCTAAAGAAACTGACAGTTTCGCATAAAAGCTTAGTCTGAGCCTTCAGTAGCATGATGAATATACCGAGCACTGAGATGATTAAACCCACGGTTAAATTCCAAATTTACAATTACGTTTTTTTATTAGAACTGTTAACGTATTAATTTTGTGTATGTAGAAATTAAGAGGGAGGGACCGGCGGCTGTATATATTTTAACTTTAGTCTGTAACCAGATTTGAAACTACGAAGTACTATGTGATAAAACAAGTGCCAACCGGTAGCGGATCATAATTGTTATCGTTAACAATCGCTAAATATTGAACAGTGAACGTATAAATTATTGAAAATAATTTTATGCGAGAGATAAAATGATAACGTACAAAGAACAACCCAGTTCCGGAAAATAAAGAGAACAAAATTGAGTTTCTCTTATATGCGAACTAATTAAAGCAATGCAATACCGTTTAAGAGAATTTATCGATAATTCGGCGCAATAAATTGTTAAAAAAATTAAGTGCAACAAAAATTTTGGTGTTTCGGTATATACTCCAAAACGGATTGTTGGTGCCATCAAAAGAAAAACAACTTTAAGTAAACTAGTTTATTCCAGAAGTACCGCGTTCAGTGCTTTGGTGCAAATTTAAGAAAACAAATTAAGTTTGGACTCTATGCAAATTTTTTTGTTTTGTTTGCAATGTTATTCGAAACGGAGATGGGGGTTGTGAATTTCAAATTTGATGCTAAATTAATTGATTTGTTTTAAATAAAGACTACAGTCTCATTTCGTTTTATAAATGTTGTAAATTTGTAAATAGTATTTATCTAAACTTTTGTTTAATCTTTGTTTCGTAAGTATATGCGCACGCTACCGTACTTTATTATGTTTGGTTCTGAGTAAAAGAAGTGCGTTAAATGTAAAAGAACACGACCGTGGGATCTTGGTGTAATCAAAGTTCTGTATGATTTAACATGCATTTCAATAGAAAGCCATTCGTAACTCATGTTTCTTTTTAGAACGTTAGCTTCCGAGTTTTACGTTTTTCCCGGATTTTTAGTAAGCATTTGTTGTAAATTTAAAAGATCTGGGTGGCGTTCAATAAAACCCCAAATTTGACTTCTTATAAGGACCTTCAGTCATCAATGGAGGTAAGTGAGCCACATCATTTTTCTAGACCCACCCTTCGCCGTTGAGTTAATTTGGCACTTTGCGACAAGTAAATACTATTTCTTCTACAACATGAGAATGAAATAATAAAAATCTCAAACAATAAAATAATAAAAACAAATTCGTCGAGGTATTTCACTGTTTGAAGGTAATATTAGTGAAAATGAGAATATTAAGTCGGTAATACAGATTTCTATCAATTCTGATACAACAATTTAAAAGTGGTAGTTTTTCACCACTAGAAGTAAAGTCAATTTTTCCACCAGGACAACTACTAAAAAATTCTATTATTAGACTGCTTGTCACGAAAGTAACACATATCGAAGTAGCAACCGAAACTTCAAAATATCACTGACCAGTGTGGAAATAATTCATATCATTCACGGTGCATGATATGAATTCAGCCAATGGATGAAGTCTTATTCCGATCGTCAATTTTCTAGTTTTATAGTTTACACAAAATTCGGATTATTAGGATTTAAATAATTGTGCACAATTATTATTTGAATGAAATCTTTATTAACAGAACTAGAAAGTTACATTATTAAATGTGCAGTTATTGAAATGTATTACTTTTTATTTGAATTTTCAAACATATTTGCCAAATTTGATGATTTGACAATTGTTGAAGAAGTTGTCATGATGGATGATTCTGCTTCATTGTTCAAGTTATCAGTAATTGGATTAGTTTCGACGAGGTTTCTTACGAAGTTTCTGACGAATTTTTAACGACCGAAGTGATTGTTTTAGCAACTTTCATTTTGTGCCCAATAGACTCTGCTATGTCACCTTCCGCCACTGATAAAGAATCCCATCCACCGTGGCGTTTCAGATCTTCAATCGTAGCACCAGCATCCACAAAATTGTGGAAGATGATCGCCTCATACAGTGGCTCGTGTAAGATGCGGGTTCCTCTAAACCAAAGTAGGTAGCAATCAATTTTGGGATGCTACCTATATTGTTGATTCCAACGGGCTGTTTAGTGCATTGGGCTTGCTAATAATTCAAAAACGACGTTCAGACGTATTTGGTGGTCGAAGAGCAGCATATTTGCGATAGAGTACCGTAAAACTCGTCAACTATCGTGAAAACACGATCCTTTTACTATTTAGTGTCACCTAATTTTACAATTACGGCCGAACCGACATCAGTTAAATCGTCAATTTTTAATTGACCAATTCGTTCCTTCGCATGGCTCCACTTAATTCCGAACACCAAAATTACCTAAAATTGAAACTTCAATTGATAAAGGGTTTTTGTTTATAGGGATGTACTTACTTTCTGTAACAAATATTTGCCGTCTGGCGCTTCTTTTTATGAATTTATTAACTTCTTCAGCAGTTAAAGTTCTCGATTTTTTCGGTTTGTATCCTTGCGACATTCTTTCAGAAAGGCTTTCAGTTTAGGATATTGACTAATATTAGTATTCTGGTAAACAATGAAGCGTGCTTCTTATCATAGAAAATTGCGTCCATAATGTGCTTGGGGCAATTTTTTGACAGCTCTCCAAAATACGCAAGCAGGACGTTTTGCGAAAACGAAGAATTTTGTTTTCGCCACTCCATAAACTTGATATTAGCTTCCTCATAGCTTTGCCGGGATTTAGGGGCAACAACTTGAGGATGGTTTTATTTGCTGCTTCCAAAATACTATCTTCATCATTATCCATATTTTAGAGTTTACAGATCAGTATCAATATTTTATCGTTTACAGTTTAGAGGAGATAACACACTTTTTAGAAATTCAGAAATTCACAGCGAGAATAAGAAACAATTTAAAATAATAAACAACATGACCATAGTAACGGTTTAAGGTATCCAGATTATAGAGGAATTTGTCTTCGATGGAATTAGAAATTAATAATTAGTTTCAGTTATTATGTTCAAACCGTCTAAAAATTATTGTTCCTAACTCGTGCGAAAAGTGGAAATATTTGCTACTTTCGACACTCTGAATCGTAAAACTTCTTTTAGTATGATGTTTAACATTTAAATGGGGCGACTTAAGTTGCTGATACTTTCTTTTAGTGTGTTTGTTGAAATATGGGGTGTATTTATTTAATTATTGCCCCTAAATTAGTAATGTAAGTTATTTTTTTCCAGTCCTATATTGTAATTTTTCTACTCCTGTATTTTAATCCATGTATTAGAGTTTTATATATAATGAAATTCATTATGTTATTAATTTTATTATGATACAAATTTAGAACCAATAGAATTGCGACATTACGTAATTATCAAATGTTCCATGAGTAGGATACACATTCAGAACCAATAGAAATACATCGTTGTTTATTGCACTTATTTAGCAAATTTAACAATTCGTAACTATAGTAGTTTTGTGCCCAATTATAAAATTAGTGTTTCTATTTAACATTATGGGATCGTAGAAAAAATAGTGTATGCAATTCGCATGAAATGACTATTAAGACACTTGCAACGTGTATTAGAAATGAGCGTTGCTCGTGTCTTAAGGCCAATTCTCACATAGCAGCGCAGCGACCGCGCGTAGCGTCGCTGCAAACGCTGCTTCCAAAAGTTTCCTTGTTAAGTAATGTAGCAATTCCACATAAGCAGCGCGGCAGCGCGCGCTAGCTGCGCGTCAAAAACCAACGCTTTGGAGAGCGTTGTACGCTGCTTTGAAGCCGCTGCACTGCTATGTGGGAATTGAAAAGCAGCAAACGCTGCTAACGATGATTGTTCGGAAAACATCGATTTCACCGAATGCTGTCAGCTGTGGAATGCATTTCGTTCAAATGCAAGTAAAACAACTGAAGACGAGTTGGTGTACATTAAAATGGAGGAAAAATAGAAAAATTGATTTTGTTAATTATAGAGTATAAAGAATTATACGATATGAGTAATAAAAATTATAGTAATTCCATACGAAAAGAAAATATATGGAGAGAAATAGGAAGGAAAATAAATGAAAGCCGTAAGTACATGTTATTAAAATAAGTTTGAAGTGTTAATTGCTGTAAAATTGTCATTAACCGAAATACCATTAAACCAAAATACCGTTAGATGGGTTGCCGATTTCCAAATTTCGTTTATTTTTTATCTATTTATTATACAAACTTTTGTTTAGGTGTACAAAACATATTAAAAATATAATACTATTTCTGTTGCCATTATATACCGGGTGACAATAACATTGCATTTTCACCTTCATAGCTTCAAAAGTGAGCAAGAAACTCAAAAAATGTGCTGTCGCCCGGTATGTAGGTACCTATTATACCTATAATTACTGTTAAACACCTTCATGAATTTTAGTTTGTTGCCATGGAACTTGCCCATCAGAACAAAAATATTCTTTAAATTTATCGCGAATTAATAAAGCATCAAGAGAGTATTTACCGCCAACATGTTGAAAATTATTAAAAATAATCGTTTCTTGCTCAGTTTTCTCATCATTTAAAGAAGCTATATATTTGTTGTCTTCTCTAAGAAAATTATGCAGACATAAGCTGGCTAAAACTATTTTGTCGGCCTTGTCAGGATGCACCTGCATTTTATTTAAAAAGTCTAAATTTCTGGCATAAGATGCCAAACGTATTTTCGACCACTCTCCGAGCTCTAGAGAGTCTATAATTGAAAATCTTTTATCTTCTGGTAAATTTTTGCCCGAAAATGGTCTTAATAAATATTTTTGGCAGGAAACGCTTCATCTCCTACGATTACGTAGGGAAGAGAATCAACTCCTTCAGTTATGGTACAATCAGTTGGCATGTTGAAGGTATTACTCTCTAGAGCTTTTCCTATTTTTGATTCGGAAAAAATACCTCCATCAGAGTTTTTTCCGTAGCTCCCTACATCAACGCAAATAAACTTATAATTAGGGTCCACTAAAGCTAATAAAACAATAGAAAAGGTCTTTTTATAATTAAAATATAACGATCCACTTTTGGGTGGAGCTTGAATATGCATATGTTTCCCGTCAATAGCGGCCACACAATGTGGAAAATTCCACAACTTTTCATATTCCTGTGCACTTTTTCGTAATAATTCTTTTTTGTTGGACGAGGCAAATATAATTTTGACATACTTTCCCAAATAAGTTCACTGGTATTATGTACTATTTCTTGTACTGTTGAATGGCCCATTCTGAAGTTAAAAGACAACGTTTGAAAATCAGAACCCGTTGCCAGATACCTACAAAAACAACTGTTAATAATAACTTATTATAGTATCTACTGTCGTTTCAGCGGAAAATTGTAAGTCTCGTTGGAAGAGTTTAAGGGACTCCTTTCAACGCTTTCTGAAAAGTCAAAACACCAAGAGTGGACAAGCTGCAGAAAATACCAAAAGTGGAGATACTATGATAATCTCTCTTTCTTCTCCCGTACGTAAAGGGAAGACGGTAGGTATCGAGTATTACCGAAATAACTGTGATAGATACCACAATAATGACACAATTATTTATTGTAGAACTTGTTCAAATATGGACGAAAAGATTACGATGATATGGACGCTGACCAAAGTACCGAAAATTTAGAAGACATCGAAAGTATTGATGATTCCGATAATACCATAACGGAAGTTAGTGTAGATCGTTCTTCGCCGTCTGTTACCGTTACAGATCATGAAAATGAACCTGAATCGTCCAACAGAATCAAAACGTTAAGAGTACGAGAAGTTCTAAAAGAAAATGTGAGACAATTCCGGAAATTTTTAAATCATTTGTAGAGGAAAAAAGGAAAAGGGCTGCACAAAAACAATCTTTACCGCTGGAAAATCCCGTAGTAGATTTTTTCTCAAATTTGGGAAAAACTGTTTCAACCTTTCCGACTTACTGGCAGGCATGTGTTAAGAGTAAGGTTTTTGAAATTGTTAATTCTACAGAAATTATGCTATTGTCACAACGGGAACAAACGTCTCCATCTCCTGCATATTCACAATTTACTGATCCAATGTTTTCCCACATTCCTGCTACATCTGAGTATCTCAGATATCAAAACCCGATTACTCGAATTCCTGCATCTCAATACAATACACCTCAATACACCACTTCTCAATACACCAGTTCTCAATACACCACATCTCACCACCCATTATCGCAATATCATACATCTCAAAATCCATCGCAGTTTCGCTTGTCTCAACATCCTACACATCAGTATTTCACATCTCAAGAGTCATTACATTCCCCTTCTTTGTCTTCTTGTTCTTCTTCATCAACAACGCAGCCTATTGTTTGTGAATCTGAATCGGCAAATACTTCGAAACGCTCTAGGACAAATGATGAAAACGAACCAAAGTGTGAATAACGTTTACTTTCCGAGAAAAGAGGAAAAATATATTTTGTAGAATTTTTTTGTGTTGAAGAATAAAAAGTTTTGTTTTTGTTTTTATTAATTAGTATTAGATGCTTACCTCAAGAACACTGTCAGCCTCTCACGTACTCCAATACATGATCTCCATTTGGTGTCCACTTTTTAAAATACGGAGTAACAATTTCAACTAGTTCGTTAAATTTTGTGACGTCATTCTTATATATTTATAATATTTTATTTGATCTTCCAAAAGCTTATCAGACAATAAATGAAACTGCCCTTCCTCCAATCTCTGCTTCCACAAATCGTGAACCCAACATTTTCGTTTTTATTTGCTTTTTTGTGTTAATATTACTGCAACGGCAAATACATCGTCATCACTAGACGAAGAACTCATTATAGCGCTTGTACTATTCCATTTATTAAACAATAACTTTCGTTCTGAACTAAATTTGGAAGGTTACAGTTACACTCATAAATTTCGGCGCATGTCATCTGGAAGAGCACCATCTGTTTGTTTCAGAACTCGTAGTTCTGTACATTATGACATTTTATTTGATTATTTACTGTAGTTTCTAATTATTAACAATCTTGCGTTGCCTTCATCTTATTTAAAATGATCGTTAAAATTTTCAAAGTTGTTTTGTTTCGGGATTGCAAAGGCAGCATTTGCAGCGCTGCTATGTGGGAATCGACACCTATAAAAGCAGCATTTGCAGCGACGCGACGCGCTGCTGACGCGCGGTCGCTGCGCTGCTATGTAAGAATTGGCCTTTAATAGTAAACAGTACGTGCTTATTGCATAATATACTATTATTCGTGGAACCATTGTACATACATCCTTATAGTAAGCCAACTCAATGATAATTTCTGGCGCATATCTAATGGATACGGTTTATTGTGTCGCCTCCTCACGAGTATATCCACACTTATTTTCTTGACAATAAATTATTCAACGTACGAACCTTAAATGTGCCGGGTTAACAAAAACAGAGTTCTCTAAATTTTAAGCGTACCTACAAAGAAAGTTGCGACATACGTTATATCAATTGTTATGTTATAGAATTTCACAGAAAATGTTGACAACGGAAACGATTGTCAACATATAGTTTTAGTTTTCTTTGTTATAGCATACATGCATATGCCAATTATTATATATACGCATTATTTATTGCAAAACCTTTAAATCATCGCTCGGCTTATCCGGATTTATGACATTAAAGTTAATTTTTAATTTCAATTTATGTTCGTTACTACTTTTATAATAATTTTGTCTTAACTTTAGTGTTTCCAATATCGATCTCGGGCCTTTTATAGAAGTAGTTGGTAATGGATCGATAAAACTCGATATACTTTCTAATAAGTTGTAATCGATACAACAAAATGATAGAGTTTACTACTAATTTGTACAGCTTAGATAATTTTTGCAGAAGACAGAAAACCAGACATTTATATCATTTTCATATTATCGTTTCATTACTATCATCGCACGTGCGATTGCGAACCTGCCGACAAAGGGACTTTCTATTTGAGTTAACATTGATAGAACAAAAATATTGTTCTTTATGTCGGGTATATTTATTTTATTAACTGTTTGCGGTTACTTTCGACACTATTATCTCTTAATTCTCGAAGTAAACTAAACTGAAAACAGAAAGAGCCAATTCTATTCTTTATACAATGTGTGCGTTGTAGCTTTAAAAATATTAATTGTCTAATGGCCGTATGCACCAACACAGCTTAAACCAAGCTTAAACTTAAGCGATGTTTTAAAACTTAGATACTATTGTTAAAACCATAGCAATAATTGTTTTTAAGCGTCACTTAAGTTTAACCTGCGTTGGTGCATACGGCCATTAGTGAATTAGTAATTTATAGACTCATATAAAAATTTGATTACATAATGTCTGGAAATAAGTGTGCTTACGTGAATTGTGGAGCATCGAAACGGACAGCTGCTGAGTTAAAATTTCATCGCATCCCAGCCGCTATATTAAATGACAATGACAAACGTAGAAAATGGATTGAGAATTGTGGTACGTAGGTATATTTTTTATAAATCCGTTTTCTGATGAAAGTATCTAACTTACTTACCAAATGACGACATTTTCAAAGTATTAATGCAAAGCAACTATATCTAATGTTTCTTTATTCTATATTGTAACAGATTTATTGTATTTAGAACAAGCAGTAAGACACAGAACTCCACATCGCTGCCGATACTACTTTTTTAATAAAAATATGAAGTATTTGTTATAAAATTTGTAGATTACATCGATTTTTATGTTGTCATTCTTATTGTGTAATTACATACATGACATATATTTTAAAATAAAATCACATGTTTACCATATTATGGTATAGTGGCAAGAAATTAAAAAAAGTAATAAAAATTAGAAACTTTCTTAAATCACTTTTCTAAAATATTAGAACAAGCAGTTGCACAATTTTATTAAATTGTAATGCCATTTCAAACGTTTGAAAAAATTTATTTGTAAATATTAATTGCCCAAAGTTATTCACAAAAGTTATTTTAAATTCGTATGTTCACTATTTTCTAATTATAAGGTTCACATGCTATTTACGTTATAGAATCACGTAGTAATAATCAAATCCTCAAAATTGTTTTGCGCAAAAACATGTGCAAAATAAAATCTATGAATTCGACGATGCTAGAAAACGATGACGTCAAGACACTTATCGACGCATGCGTAGCTTAGGTTTTTAAAATGTCATTTTGACTTTGATTGTTTCTTAGCGGCAAACTTCCAAACTAAACATAAATTTAAATATTAAAAACTGGGGTGAGCAGGTCGTGGAATTGAATTGATTTAATTATTTTTACAGTGTAGGTACATTAAAATAACAAGTAGTGGCTTGTATTAAAACGTGACATAACCTAAAAATTAACAGAAATGAGTAACTACTTTTTAGATACATCGAATAACCTAAACTATGTATCAGCGGACTACTTTGTTAGAAAAAATTCCAAATGTCAAAGAAAATTTCAAGACCTACCCTACCCAGTTTTTTATTTGAACGCCAGTTATAAAATAAACGCCGAAACTTTTACATATCAAGTAATTCTTTTCTTTAAAATTTATACATTTAATGAATTTTAAGACTATTCTGGACGTTATCACAATATTTTATTTTTTGTAAACATTCTTGTTTTATCTACAACCTTGATTTCAACAATTGTTTGCTAAAACAGAAATTTTGTAAAATATCTTAAGTCTTAAAGTTTTAAAAAACTGTGTACGATTTGGATGAAACTTAGCACTTGTTATTATTCTATAGTAAGTACTAGAAAGGAAATTGCATTTTGAACATAATCGGGAATGAAGATAAAAGGGAACTCTACAGAAAGGTGTTTTGATTTAAACTTTGCGTTATCACTTTTGTCTCTTAAATTAAAATCGTTTTAACGTATTCTAATTTATTTAATCTTCACTTGATGTTTTCCTTTTTTTACAATAAATTTGTTGCAATATGGATTTCTGTGACTCATCGTTTGTTTAAAAGTGTTTGTAAGGTTGTCTTTATTTTAACTTTAATTTTAACGTAAATCTTTTATTCTTACAACAGTATTTTATTTATCATTTAATCGAAATAACTTTTTACTATTTTTCTTATTTAAATTTAAAACAAAAATCATCTCAATATATTAAAGTAAACAAATTAAATAGAAATATTGCTAATTACTATATATTTTAGGTAATTTCAATTCAAAAACTAAAAAATCAATTTATTTGTCAACGTCATTTTTCCGATGAATCATATACAACTTCGGGATTTTTGAAAAAGATGCTTTACCCATTTCCTACAAAGAAAACTCCCCAGAAGTGTTTGATCAATCTCAACTCATTTGCATGTCTTAATCCCAGTTAAAACATATGAAAAAGATACAAAAATGAAGGTGATTGTTCAAGACTAGATACAGAAAGTGCAGAAACACAGTGTTTCCTAACACCTGTAAAAGGTGTATTATCAATATCACCTGAAGAATCAAACAAGGACGATGATCGATATTTGCTAATGAAAACTTCAAATTTTGCAAACCTGAAACAAAACACAAAAGACTTTTCAAACAGAAACAACAGATTCAGTTAGAGCAAAACAATTTAATAAAAATTAGCAGTAGCAAAGAAACAATTAAGAAATACAAAATACAGTCTTAATAAACTAAAAAGCAAATATCATTCACTAAAAATAAATTTACGTTAAAAAATATTAAGTTCTTTCAAATTTAAATCTTTACAGCATAAAACTTTTACACAAATGCAAGTCCTACATAGTTCTAACAAAAAAAACAAAGTATTACCAGCGGTATCGACTATAAAATCCTGGATAGGATGCTCCTAGTTTCTTCCAGGTATTAACATATTCTTTATGAAACAATTAGAGGCCAAAGTTAACAATATGGACGATGATGAGAAATATTGCATACTCTGTTTTGATGAGATGAAAATAAAAATATTTTTAGAATACTCCAAAGCTATGGACCAAATTGAAGGTTTCCAAGATTTTAGTCCTTCAGGTAGAATAAACAAGTTCGGATCAGAACCACTGGTTTTGATGGCTCGCGGCCTTTACGCTACATGGAAAATACCTGTTGCATATTTTATATCTAGCAATGCCACACCCGCCGAAATATTAGTGCAACTAATACCAATAATATTTAAATAATTGAAAAAAATTGGATTGAAAATGAAAGCGATAGTGTGTGATCAGGGTACAAATAACAGAAGTGCATTTAAAGTCTCCGACAGTAGTCCGTACTTTGAAGACGACGCTAAAAAATGTTTTGCATTGTGTGACGTTCCACATCTTATAAAAAGTGTTCGAAATAATTTATTATCTGGCAATTTTATTTTAAACAATCAGACAATTTCAATTAAGGATATTAGAGATGTGTACGAAATAGACAGTCGTTCGGAACGAGGAAGAGCTTTATTGAAAATTACGTCAGTTCATTTAAATCCCAATCCATTCAAAAATTAAATGTAAAGTTAGCTGTACAATTGTTAAGCAGAACAGTTGCTACTACTATTTTGACATCGTTAAAAACAGGCGATTTAAAGTCACGTACCGCTGAAACAACGGGTAATTTCACTTTTTTAGTGAATAAAATGTTTGATTGCCTTAACAGTAGATGTTGGTTTAGTAGTAATCCATACTTGTGTGCAATATCCGACAAAACACCCCAGGTTAAAGAGCTTCTTATAGAGCTAAGCATACGTTTACTACTATTAAAAAATTAGCGCACAAAGATAATAAAATCAGCCGGCCACCTTGTTTTGATGGATTAGTTCAAACCATTTCAGGCATTTTAGAATTACATGATCAAGAGAAACAGTCAGACAAGCCATTTCTTATCACATCTAGATTAAACCAAGATGTGCTTGAAAACTTTTTTCTATAATTAGGCAAAAGGTGGTTATTCCAAAAACCCATCAGCGAAAATAATGCGTTTGACTTTCAGGCAAGTGGCAATTAATAGTCTTCTAAAACCGTCCCGTCATGCAAATTGTGAAGACGATGAAGATATTTTTATCAAAATAGACAATGATATTTCAAATTCGGTGAAAACATTTAAAAAAAAACTTCCAATTCAAGAAACACAAACTAATTCTGTTACGGTAGAATCGTTGCCTTCAACCACCGATAGTGATGTAGTCGAATTTTACGATTTAAAAACAAGTTAGAAAAATGTACTTTGACTTATTTCGCAGGTTATTGTGTAAAAAAATTAATTGACAAAGTGAAGTGTGAAAAGTGCGAAGAGAAACTAATTAACACATCTTCTGTGTTAGAAAATAAAGATGAAATCTTAATAATGTACCGGTTGTACGAAAATAAACACCCCGACTTTGTGGGGTTGTCGGTGCTTTGGAAATTTGTAAACAGATTTGTCAGATAGGATTAGATTTATTTAACACTTGGTATAAGAAAATTTATTTTCAACAAAAATTAAGTAAAATTAATAATAAAATTTCAAAACATCAAGCGTTAAAAGATGTTTTTGAAACTGATTGTAAAGACCACATCAAATTACTGGTGAATATTTTATATACAGCGAAAATATTTTCAGATTGCAAAAATTTCTAAGATTGACATTAAACCAGGATCTTCATCGGTGAAACGAAATCCAAAACTTGAAATTCTGCATTATAAATAAAATCGTTATTGATATGCAAATAATTCATCATGACCTTATTTGGTCATAACTTTCATGCATAATTATTTAGATTTAAATTAAATATATGTCTTCTGCTTGTATTATATTAAATTTATTTGCTTTTGTTGCCTAATAGCACGACAAGCACAATGATTGTTTTTTGGTTTTCTTTGTTTAGTTATGTATCTACTACAAAAAATGGAGAGATCTAATTTAATTAATTTAACTTGTTATTCATTATCTATTATTAACATTAATACATTTTAATTTGTAAATGTCTGTTATTTTATTTAAAACTTTTGTCGGCACCACTTAATTTTGTTAGCGGCGTTGTCGCCGGAAGAAAGGGTTTCTTTCGCGTAAACTAATAACAAGCAACAATTACAAAAGTAATATAGCCACACGAAATATGTACGTTTTATTTTAATCAAAATAATGAAAATACGTTATGTATATTAATTAAATACAATTATTCTTATTTACATCAATCAATCTACAATTCATTATTAACAGTTCTACTGGTCTTTATGGTAACGTAAAATGTCGAGTTACGGTTTTACCGACTGTGCTTGATAAGAAAAATTGCATAAAAAATATCTATCATTCTATAACTTGATCTGTTATAATCTCAGACGTATGTTACGGTTTTAATTCCAGAAATCTTAAAGGTACGTTTAGTTTAGTCAAGCTATTTCTCACTAGGTGTTCCATTATCAATGCATGCATACGTTTATATTAATGCGTTAAAATTAAATAGCGCACGCTACCAATGTAGCAAAAACTGAAATTAAAAGTGAGTGTCAAAAGAACAAAGAGATTGGCTTACTATAAGGATGTATATACAATGGTGTAACGCAAATTTTACAATAATTTGAAATACAATAATAGGTACCTAGATTATGCGTTCCAAATATTAATATAACTGACATTTTGTTCATCTAAAAATATAATCTGAAAGTTTTCCTAGAACCTAAATAATTTTTAATAAATAAGAGAAAAATCGTAGTTTTGTCTTATAACATAATCGTAAAACGAAAAAGCTTTACTAAAATTATAAAGGGAGATCTCTTTGGGAACCAATGGGAGTATAGAATTACAGTAAACTCAACGAATGGTTACTTGAGCTGTTTGTAAATTTTTCGGTAGATGGCAGCAACATATTCATTTACAATTTATAATAAAAGCATTGTAATAATAATCTATTATCTTCTCATAATATGTAGAAATCTAGAAAGTAAAAATTACTACAAGCACATTTTCATTCTCTGTTAATTTATTTATAATTTAAGATTTAATAAACTTTTAAAAAACTAATTCTATTTCTACAACTAGTTTGTGCTTAATATATTTCCATTTTGAGAAAAATATTAGGTGAGTGGTATTGAGTGCACGCGTAAAAATTGCTCCGTAAAATAACTCAATTGTGAGCCTTTACGAGTGAAATTTACACGTAAGCCATTAACCGTAAATAATACAATATACTAAGTTAAAATAAATGAAGGGAAGAGGAATGATTAAGATGAATGAGCAGTAAACACGATTAATTATTGAACAACTTTTCGAATAGTAAATCGTCTTACACGGAATAGTTAGATAGTGAATAGGTTACAGGTTTAGAATTTGATATCATTCGTTATCTAACCAGCACAAATCGTCAAAGTTAATGTATTTAATGGAAATAACTGCAGGCGCAAATTATTAAATAACATAGAAATTTATATTTAATTAAGTGGTAGAGATTTTTCACCTGAAGAGTTATCTGAGCAAATAAAAATATGGAGAAGAAATAAGAGTCCTAAAAAACGATACCATAAAGAACGAAGAGAAATGGAATGAAAGAAAAGACGAATCGAAAAACGAAATAGAAAAATTAGAGAAACAATAGGAGAGAAAAAGAAAATAATATAATAATAATAAAAGGAAATAGTTTGGAAAAGAAAACAAGGAGCAGGAAGTAAAGGAATTTCTAAAAACAGAATTAGGACTTGAAATAGAAATTAAAGAAGCATACCAAGTGGGAAAAGAAGATATGAATATAACAATTGTAAAATTAGAAAAGTTTGAACAAAAATAGATATCTGGAATAAAAAATACAAAAAGAACTAATACAAGAATTCGAAAAAGCAGGTCTTAGTATACTAGGAATAACGGTAACAAAAAAAAGGAAAATAAATAGAAAATCTAAAAGGACATATACAGGATGGGGCACTACCAACGAATTATTCTGTAGCACTAAACGACAAATAATGTAAAACATCTTAACGCATAAATATATCGAGATTATTTGAAATCACATTTTAAAAATATTTTCAATTATACAGGGTGCTCCAGAAACACCTACTATATTAAAGTTGGGTTATTTTAAATGGAACATCCTGTATTTTTTATTTTTGAACTGTAGGATAAAAATAATGTATGTTCTTTAACATGCCCCTATACCAACTTACATCCGTTTCTGAGATAAATCGATTTTACCTGATTTGCAGACCTTCTATAAAAATGCAATAACTTCAAGATGAATAAGAACAAGCAATTTTGCTTTACATCACCTTACTAAAAATCTTCAACATCTCTTTTGCAATATTTACTATTATGTTATGATGTACATAGTGTTTTAAATACTACCGTATAACGCTAACGACTTAAAACTTAAATAACTTGCTTAACTTAAATAGAACACCCTTCATTTCTGTAGCCTGTTGGAATAAAGAACTAATTACTTTTCAATTGGTATTAGGGTTACCAACCCCTAACGCTGATAGTTTTTGAAATATTTTAAAATCTGGTAGTTTAACAATTTGCAATTTACTGGAAAATAAGTTACCTGTGAGATATCAGTAAAATGAAGATTTTAATGTATACGCCAATCCAGTTTTAAATATTAACCTTAATTTTTTTTCAGATCAAAATAACAAAATGTGCTAATAACTTATGCCGGGCTCTAAGAGTCAGTCGAATCACGCCCACCTGTCACAAACAACAGCAACCGTTATTAGTTTCAGCAAAATCGATGACACTGTAAACATTGGCAACTTTGTTAAAACAATTCTAAAAATAATGGTTTTAGAAATTATCGTACTACTATTAGAGCGTTTTGTATTACATTCTTAGTTAATAGGTTAAAGTTTGTCGATGTTTACAGTATGATCGATTTTTGATGTACCAAATAACTGTTGTAAATTGTGACCGGTGTGCGTAATACGGCTGACTCTTAGAGCCCGGGATACTAGTTATAAGGACATTTCTGTTTATTTTTTCTGAAAAAATAAATATGTATAAGGTAAATATTTCAACTGAAAGTTGCAAGATAGTGGTCACCTGTACATCGTAAATTGTTAAACTATCAAATTTTTAAATATCTCGAAAACTATCAGAGTTAGGGGTTGGTAACCCTAATACCGACTAAAAGGTAATTAGTTCCAGCTTTCAACAGGCTACAGAAATGTAGGGTGTTCTATTTAAGTTAAACAAGTTATTTAAGTTTTAAGTAGGTATTGGTATGCGGTAGTATTAAAAACACCTTGTTTATCTCAAAAACGGATGTAAGTTGGTATAGGGACATGTTAAAAGAACATACATTATTTTTATCGTACAATTCAAAAATAGAAATAAATATAGGGTGATCTATTTAAAATATCCCAACTTTGAAATAGTACGTGTTTCTAGAGCACCCTGTACAATCCAAAATATTTTTAAAATGTGGTTTCGAATAATCTTCACATATGTATGCTTTAAAATTTTTAACATTATTTGTCGCTTTAATGCTACAGAATAATTTGTTGGTAGTGCCCCACCCTGTCTATATTTACAGCGGTGGTCAAAAACAAGAAAGAGCGAGGGCTGGGGTTAGATGTATAATCAAAGAAGATTACAATAAACAAACAAAGAATAAAATTAGAAATAAGCGGAAAAGGCTTCAATTGTTATTGTCTATGGACCGGACGAAGACGGAAAAACAAAAACAAAAGAGAATTCTGGAAAGATATATATATAAACAAACACCGGAAAGTCTTTTGAAAAAATTGATCCAAGAAGAACAAAACAACATTGAAGAGTGATGGCATAAGTTTGAAGTGCCTTATATAAAGCATCACAAAAGGTACGTGAAATAAAAAAATAAGAAACATAAAAAGCGGACAAGATGGTAGACACAAGAAATACAACAGTGAATAAAGGAAAAGTACTTACAAACAAAAAAACATTATGAAGAATACAATAAAATTAGGAAAAGTTTAAAGAAGAAATAGTACTGGCAAAGAAAAAATTCTGGGAAGAATTCAGTGAAACAATGCAGACAAACTTAAAAGAAAATAGCAAATTATTCTATAATGTAATAAAAAATAATAAAACAAGAGACACAATTAAAACAAATAAAAGATAAAAAGAAGCATCATAAAAGAAGAAAACTGATAATAAGAAGATGACAAAAGTACTTCGAAGAGCTGCTAGAAGTAGGCAAAGACAAAAAAAGGGAAGAAAAAGAGGAGAAAGAAAACACAACAAAAGAAGAGCAAGATGAGGTAACCAGAGAAGAATTAAAGGAAGCAATTAAAATGATAAGAAACGGTAAAGCTGCAAGGTACGACCAAATAAAACCTGAACAAATAAAATATTTAGGAGAGATAGGAACCAATGTCTTACATAAATTATTAAATATGGTTTGGAAACAGAAACTTATGCCAGAAGATTGGAGAATAGCAGTGATTCTACCAATATTTAAAAAAATATATAGGAGAGTATTTGACAATTACAGAGGAATTTCATTGCTATCTCCGGTGGAAAACGTATTCAAAAGTATAATGGCGAGAAAAATAAGGACACGAATAAAAGGAAGGACACAGCGTACGCGACTACACATTTAGTATAAGACAAATAATAGAAAACACGCTAAAACACGACAGAAAAGCATTTATATGTTATGTAGTTTTGGAAAGAGCGTTTGACAGAGTGTATGAGAAGTGCTGAGAAAAAATGAAATAAGCAAAATGTAATTTAATACATTGAAAGAAACGGTAATTACGAAAAAGAACTGAAAGCAAGGGTTCAAGCGACGTCGAATGTGTCCTTTACAATGAAAGACGTAATTTTAAATAACAATAACATATCAAAAGAAGCAGAAATGACAGTATACAAAACAATATATCAACCAATCTTGACAAACGGAAGTGAAACATGGATAACAACAAAGAGAGAAGAAAGCCAACTAATAGCAATGAAAATGATATATTTCTGAAGAGTGGAAGGAGTGACAAAAATAGATAAATTGGGAAATGAAACAATAAGAGAACAAATAAAGATAAAACCGCTCAAAAAGAAAATTGAATGGAAACATTATCAATGACTTGGGCACATGCTAAGAATGCCACAAGAAAAACCAACGAGAAAAATATGGGAAGCTAAAGGTTTTTGTTGTAGCGGTACGGAAACGTTAGGAACGAAGACGAGAAGTCGTATTAAAACAATTCCTTTTAATAAACACCAAAAACTGGCATGTGGGTACAATAAGTTCTTTTTGAATGTTCATACTAAATAGGAATTCAAGTTTGTTTGTGGTACGGGAAGTTTTAAAACCGCATTATCGCAAGACTGGATAAATATTTCAAAGTTAAATTTTTTGGTATGAAGAAATTGACATAACCGCAAACTTGAGAAACGGAGAAAAACACCCCCTAACTAACTTCAAACCCAAAATTTATTTATTCTCTGTACTCATACGTGTATTATACATGCAACTAAAATAAGAGGAAGCTGAACATCGACTCACTTAAAACTGCAATAGGAGCATTCTTATCATATAAGTGCACGTACTGCTATCAGAAGTTTTTAGATGATGAAATTTTGAACTACATTAAAGAAAATTTACAAATCGAACAGCAAGTTTATTTTATTTCAAGGTGAAGTCGATGAACTGACGCGACTTGCAATCATGCAAAAATAAGGAAATGGGAGAAATATCACGTACAAAATCAAACAAAAAACAATGTTTTCGTGTGAATGAAACTTATCGCAATTTAAATATTCATAATAAAGACTTGGCAATTATTTGACAGCGAAAATTCCATAGAAGGTTGTACATTTAAATTGCAAATTATATTAAATACTAGATACACCTGTACAATGATTGACCTTCTATTAACAATTCACAATTACCTTTTATAGTCCCGTTTAATATGACATTTGAATTTATAATCGCCAGGTCATATGATCTTTTTTTTTATTAAACCAAATCGGTTACAGCTTTCCCGTCGTCCACTTAAGTTTTTCCAAAAGACTACTTTAACTATAATCAAGTGGTTTTCATTTGCAACCGCAATATAAATTTTAATATAATGTTGTTATAATGCGCTTCTTCCAATCTTGTTTTATTTAATCTAGTCCTCAAGTACTCTGTTGCTTGTATAACATACATCTAATTTTTACACGTGTGTCCTGATTGTTTGCATACTGTGGATTTGAACAGTAAGTCTCAAGCTTCTATATGTTTGCTTTTGGGCCTGTAGATTTTAGCAACCTAAGAGTTAAATAAAATTGAACACAGAAATTTATGAGATACAATATTTTATATTTTTGCTTGGACTATCATTCTTTTATAAAATTATTTCTTTTTTTTTCTTTTTTCTTTTCTCTAAAGGGTCCTGACTGTTTCTTTCTCCACATGTTCCCACTTAACGCAACTTATTTACATGAATTTTTATCTGTCGAGTTTTCTACTATACAGAATTTCCATCTTTTCTTTACTAGTCTCACACCTCCTTTCACTACCTACATAGTATACACTTTCTTTGTTCTATTCTCAGTCAATCTCCAAACAATGTATATGCATTATTCTTTCTTGAATCTTTTTTGACACTTTTATTTTTTCACCTGCTTTTCCTATTTTATTATTTTAAATCCTGTCCTTTCTCGTTTTGATCAATAACCACCGGAACCTTCTCTTCTAAGCTACCGATCACTTTTTATGAACTTTTCGTCATCTTACAAACGATTTAAATCCCTTTCCTTTAAATTTATCTTTAATTATACGATTACATATCAATCTGTCTATATTTTTAATTCAGCCATACACCTTGAATTTTTATCAGTATATTACATCTAAATCTCCATATTTTGTGCTTTAAGAACATTGGCATTTGGACTCTTGTTAAATTGTTCTGAAAACCACATAGGAAGGGGTCAGAAATTACATTTCCTTAATTTGAACTTGTATGCGGATTTTAAGCGATGAAACTAGTTCTGTTTGGTAGTAAAAATAATCAGATGTGTCTTGAGTTGCACTTGAAATGATTTGACCCAGATTTTATGGTAGAGTTACAACTTAAAAAGTGTATATCTCAGAATATCAGTCTAAAACGTTTTGGCGCCGCCGTTTTAGCGCCAAAACTTTTTGGCTTCGGTATGTTTTAGCGCAAAGATGTTTTGGCGCCAGGACGTTTTGACGCGGAGATATCTTGGCACCGACTCATTCACATAAACAACGCAATTCTTTGTATATGCTTTTTCATGTTAATAAGTATCTGTTTCATGTAGAGACCTGTTACAATTTTGGCAGATGTATTAGAAGTACCGACACGAATTAAGTGGTAGGGCAGGGCTTGTAGTATGCATCTGATGTTCTTCTAGATGTTCTTCCAACATGATTATTTAATTACTTTTTTATTTTATTAATGTCTGCGTGTATGTACTTTTTTTTCTTGTAACTACAACAATGTTATTTTTAGTTAAATTCCTACTCATATTTTTTTTTCATATATTCAGTTTCTGTTGAAATACTTATGCGTCTTCTGTGGTAAATTATACTTTTCCATTTTTCCGACGGCTTTGACCGTTTTACAAGTTCAGTACGTCATTTTACACAAGGTTACCATTTGAAACAAGAAAGTTTATGCACTGGTAATGTGTTCCAGAAACACTGGGCAATGAACCTCCCAAGATATTTTACTAATAGATCTGGAATAAATGATGATTTGAAATTTTTGTCGGCGTAATTGAAAAATATCATTAATTTGTACACTGTCGTCCAAAAAAGAAGCCTGTTTGTATGCAGCTATAATTCGAGTTCCTTCAAGTATACTCTTTAAAATTCTTAAAAATGCCTTTAATTTTACCAAAAGCGATTTCAACATGCATGCCGAAATTTAAGTAGTAACAATGAAAATTATGCATGTTTCTAGAAGAGGTGATTTTCTGGTTTTAGATTCAATTAAATAATGTTTATTTATTTTTTTTTTTGGTTTAATTGAAAATAGAAAATCCAGACTGTACTGAGTCACTATCAGTTCACGTCGATCTCATCAAGATGAGCTCGGTCGAGGTGAGCTGGTGTTTCAATTAGCTGACATCGAGATAAACTACCTCGTCGAGTTATTGTTGATTTCATGGCTATGTCAAAATGGTCAAAAATTGACTTTATATTTGTTGAATTGCTGAAGTTTTTCCCTACAAATGGGGCCTTATCACGGCAAAACTATCAAAAAAATAGTTTATGTTGATGAAGGCTAAACTATCTATAAAAAAGATAGTTTAGCCTTGAAATGAATAAAAATCAACATAGTAAGAAAACAAAAAAAAAGTGTTAAAAGCAGCATATATGGTGTCTGATCATATTTACCTGATATTCTTGGAGAGGATGAAAAGAAAATGGAATTTAAAGAAAATTATAGGTACATTAGGAAAATAAAAAGTACAAAATGTTGAGAGGACAAAGCAAATGAGGTGTGGTTTCTATGGAATATGCTTTTAAGAAAAGAAAAGTAGAAGAACCACCAGACAAAGGTAGAAGAGAAGTAGAAGGGGACCAAACAAAAATAGTGACAAAACATTGATTTAAGATCTTATAGTGACTGTTGATTTGATGCACGAATTTGTATGCATTAACATTACGCATTTGGCACCCTTCAGAAAACAGCAGTTTTCAAACACTTTATTATGTATAAAAATGCAATCGTCTTACAAAAAATTAACAACATTTATGGTACCAATAAAATGGGCTTTTTTTAACTCTTTGATTAGGATCTATTTGGTTTGAGTTTGCAATCTCTTTATAACTGTACTGTGCTGGTCGTTTAACTCTAATGTTACTCCAATAACAGCCTTCTTGGGTGGAAATTTTATTCTGTAATATTCATTATATCACATTTTGATCTTCATTTATTTTAATACTCACATCATCATCATTAGGTATTCGTGACATATACCTGATTCCATGAGGACAAATTAATATTGCTTTATATTCTGACGGTCTGTTTTCAACACTATCTTCTCCTAAAATACAAATATACAGTACATATAATTATTTATTCAAACATGATTCATACTTAAAATATTAACAGAAAAAATGGCACCCGGCTTTGTTGCCAGATTCATCATGTGCAACGTAATTTACTTGATGCAGACCTTGACCAAATCTCGATCCGGGTTCCTACACAAAATTTGCACATTAAAAATATTAACCGAATTCCAGAGACTTACTTTAGATTTGTAAACTTCGGCTATTTTAACGTTATCGTGAAAATTTGGTTCATTCAATACACAACTTGACTGTGCTCATTTCGAGCTAATCTAAATTCCATGTCATCGGGACAGTTGCTCACAGTCGGTGATTCCTTATCAAAAACGCTAATTATAATTCGACATCTTGAAGTATTTGCATCGGTCGGACTATGCGCAGTGAATATTATCTCTGTTCTACCAGGTCCTAGACGACTGCTTAAGTTTTTGCCCCACCCAGGTTCCGCTGTAACCTGCCTCCACCAATCAACATTGGTTTCTGGTTTAGGAATCGTAACCAACATTGTACTTTGACCGGGTGGTAAATAAAACTCAAATAACCACCACTTGGACATTGTATCGTAGGTTCAAACGATTCTGCAAA
The DNA here is from genome assembly GCA_030710515.1 of Abscondita cerata. Lineage (NCBI taxonomy): Eukaryota > Metazoa > Arthropoda > Insecta > Coleoptera > Lampyridae > Abscondita > Abscondita cerata. The sequence goes on along the minus strand of JALBCR010003834.1, from coordinate 80,099 downwards.
ATTTCCTAATAACTCATTAACATTTTTTTTTAATTATTTACCTCTAACACATGCTCGCCATGTCGAATCAGATTGAAGATCCGGGTTCCACCGTTGATTATCAATACACGTTGTTGTTTGGTACCCTTCCAAAGGCTTAAAACCGTTTTCGCATTCTAAAGAACATTGTTGACCTATTAAAACTGCATCTGTTGAGCAATTAAACGGAAGCCACTTTCCTCTAGCTACTTGACCAAGTTTGGAGCAAGAGTTTGCTGAAAATTCCTATCAAAGAACTGAAATTGATTTGCGTTTTACTTACGTAAACAATACGATAAAGTATTTCCCCAACCTCCAGAACCGTCACAGACTCTATGGGGATCCCGTGAAGTTTAAACCCAGGATTGCACGAAATAATGCAGTGACTTCCCGATGGATAATAATTTTCTTTGGTGTAATGGGAACATTTTACTATGCCGTTGCGCGGAGGCACTAATGAAGCGCAATCTCTATTAACAGGTCTACAACTCCGTCTGTCTCTGTCTAGTATTTGCCAATGACCACAACTACAACGATATCCTCCAGGATAGTTGCGACATAATTCTTTGCAGTTACCATTGCTGTCTGCGCATTCATCTATGTCCTTACACTGTTTCTTACTACGATCCAAAGCGTAACCTTTAGGACACGTGCAAAGGTAACTACCAGGCATATTTTTACAACCATGTGAGCATTTAGCGTAGTTTCGTCTACATTCGTTAATTTCCTTGCATACCCGTCTATTAGGTCTCAGTATATATCCAGAAGGACACCTACAAGCAGTTTTACCAGCAATATTTTCACATATATGCGAACATCCACCGTTTTCTTTTAAGCAAGGATTAAATCCGACGCATATGTTCTCTTTCAACTCTAGCCCTTCTGGACATGAACATTGTGGGCGTCCATCTTTGTTAATACAGTCATGGGAGCATCCACCATTTTTGATGGAACACGGATCGATTAAGAAACAATTTCGATTTATTAGTTTCATTTCAGGTGGGCAGCTACAAATAGCTTCACCGTTAATGCTCGAACACGTATGCGAACAACCGCCGTTGTTGAAATGACACGGATTGTTTGGTACGCACTTTCTACCGTGAAGTGTGTGGTCTTCTGGGCAAAGGCATTTTACTATATTATCTACAAATTGGCAAATGTGAGAACATCCCGCATTGCTGTTATCACAGGGGTTAACTAAAACGCACGTTTTATTTAGCAGTCTATGGTTTGGTGGACACTCGCAAATTGCTGTCCCTTTCTTGTTTAAGCAAAGGTGAGTGCATCCTCCATTGTTTATCTGGCAAGAATTAGTTGGTACACAAGTAGTGGAGTTTTGTAGCGTGAGATTTAGAGGACAAGTGCATTGTGCTTGTCCCCCATTATTTATGCAAATGTGTGAGCATTCACCATTATTATATAAACACGGATTAATGTGTTCACAGGTTTTGTTGTTTAACTGGTAACCTTCAGGGCATGAACATAATATTAATCCATCCGAAGTTGAATTACAAAAATGGGAACAACCTCCGTTCGCGTTTGTGCAAAAATCTTCTATAAGACAGACATTGTCTGATAAGTAAAAGCCTTCTTGACACGAACATGTTACGGTTTCGTTAATGTATTGGCATATATCTGAACAGTTTCCGTTGTTCAGTGAGCACGGATGTTTGTAACACTCTTTACCAACTAAAATAAAATCTGTGGGGCAACTACATACAGCTTTTCCATCAATACTGTCACAATTGTCTGAGCAGCCGCCGTTTTCGTAATCACACGCGCTCGATTCTTTGCAGTGTGTGCTGTTTTGTAAATGGTGGCCCGTAGGACATTGGCACTTGGCCTTCCCATCCACGTTTTTGCAAATGTGAGAGCAATTTCCGTTATGTTTGGTACAAGGGTTAAGTAAAATGCATGTTTTGTTTTGTAGTGTGTACTCATCTGGGCATCTGCATTGAACAAAACCGTTTTCTTCGACTGTGCAATTGTGAGAACAACCACCATTGTCATGAGAACATGGATCGGTTTTCACACATTGATTACCATCTTGTGTAAATCCGGCATTACAACTGCATTGCACTTCCAAATCAACGAATTCACATTTATGGGCGCATCCGCCGTTGTTTTCAAAACACGGATTGCTCCGTTCGCAAGAACTGTTAACGAGTACGTGACCTTCTGGACAACTACAGTGTATCACTCCATCTACGTTATTGCAGTAGTGCGAGCATCCACCGTTATTTAATTTGCATAGATCAAGTATAGAGCAACTATTTCCGTGCACTGCAAAACCTTCGGGACAGCTGCACTTAGCTACACCATCCAAATTATCACATATGTGAGAACAATTACCGTTCTCTATTGCACATGGATCACCAGCCACGCAAGTTTTATCTTTTAAGTGGTAACCGCTTGGGCACAAACATTTTACATCACCATTTTCATTAATACTGCAATTGTGAGAACAGCCACCATTGGAGATGAAACATCCATTCTTTTATGCAAGCATTACCTTCTGGTATATACATATCTTGACAGCTGCAAGTGACTTCTTCATTTAGGTACTCGCAGTAATGATCGCATCCTCCATTGTTAACCGAACAGGATCAATTTCGTAGCAGTCTTTACCGACTAACTCGTAACCTTGTCGACAACTACAAAACGATTGCCCATCGACGTTCTTACAAAAATCGGAACAACCACCATTTGCTATTGTGCAAGGGTCTAAGAGAATGCAAGTTTTATTCTCACGATGATAGTTTAAAGGGCAACCACAAATACTAGTACCATTCACGTGAGTGCAAGAGTGAGAGCAACCGCCATTGTCAAACAAACACGGATTAATTACCGAGCAAGTTTTTCTATCGTCACTTAAATGGTAATTATCCTTGCATGCGCATAAATAAGATCCAACATTGTTTATGCATAGCTGAGAACAATTTCCGTTATTGTTTAAACATTCGTTCTCATCAACGCATCCTACGTGATCTTCGGTTTCTCTAAATCCAAAGTGGCAAGAACATCGATAAGAACCTTCAGTATTGTGACAAATATGTTCGCAATCATTTTTGTCTTTGCATTCATTAATATCTTCGCAAGTAACGCTGTCGTCTTTTAATCGAAAACCTGATGGGCAAAAACATTTTTGATTCCGTTAATGGTCACGACAGAGTGAGAACATTGGAGATAAAAAGGAACCGTTGTTAACTCGTATTCTTGCTCAATTTTTTTGGTGCTCTTGTCCAACGTACCGCTACCTTCTACATACTCATCTTCGTCATCAAAGAATTCAAATCTTTTGTTTGGTGTTGATGAGATGGTGCTAGTAGACGTTGTGGTAAAATCGGTATAATGTTTCTCTGTTGTAGTTAATGCTGGTTGGTTAGTTGTACTAAGATTGTCGTCTTCGTCGTCGTCGAACACAAAATTATCCTCAGTCGTTACATTCAGGTTTGAACTAATAGTTGTGTCATGTGACGACGACGGTGTTGTCGTTAACTCTTTTCCTAAGAAGTAATCGTCTTCGTCAGCCTTGATTGTATCTTTTTCGTATAAAACGGTGTCAAATATAGTGCTGACGGTTATAGTAGATGTATCTAATTTTGGTGTTACGTGCCCAACTGTAATGAGCTCTCTTAATTGACTAGTATGTTCGAATTCTTTGGATGTAGTTTTAAACGTTTCTTCCGTAGTAGCTTGGTCCGTTGTTAATTCAGTTGTAGATGTTGTTGAAGTTACTGTAGGTGTTGTAGCAACCATCTCAGTCACGGATACTTCTTTGGCCGGTTGCTTTGGTGTTTCTTCCGTAGTTGATTCAGTTGTAGATGTCGAAATTACATTTGTTGAAGTTACTGTAGTTGTTGTAGCAACCATCTCGGTTACGGGTACTTTTTCGGCGGGTTCCTTTGATGTTTCTTCCGTAGTGGTCTGGTCGGTGGTTAATTCAGTTGTAGATGGAATTCCATTGGTTGACGTTGCTAAAGTTGTTGTAGCAACCATCTCAGTTACAGAGTGCTTTGGTGCTGCATTTGTAGTTTGTAACTTTTCTTTTCGTCTACGTTAACATGGACATTGCCATCTTGCTCGTCGTAATCTTTATAAGCGTAATCGTCACCATCGTCGTCGTCATACGAATCAGGGTACACAGAAAATGTTGTAGTTGATAAAACTTCTTTATAATCCAGTTCGATGTTAGGTTGAAATATATTGTCGCCACCTTCTTTTCCGAAATTAACTAAACTAGATGTAGTCGTATGTAAGACTGGTTCTTCTTTTTTTGTAGTTACTGAGTTTTGTCGACCTCTTTGTAATCCTCTTCATCATCCTCGTCATCGTAATCTTCTTCACCGTAATCATCATCATGTTCAGTACTATCGCTTTGTAATGATGTAGTGTAGCCGTCCGTTGTTGTCTCTACAACATTATAAAAACTAAGTGAGTATTGATTTGTTAACACAATTGTTACCAGTTTTGCATTCGTAACTTCCTATCCACGCCCCCTTGCTACAATACATTTTGTCGGAACTTCCCAACTCGAAAAATACCCGTTCGAACACGAATACAGCGCAACCAGAAACTTATGTTTTCCTGCACTTTTCTCTGAACAATACGTAACAATTTTCCATTATTGATGTCAGGCGCTTTCAGAATTTCATTCGACCCAAGACATATCTAAGATTTTCAGTAATCTTTGGGCACATCTTCAAACTCCAACCTCCTTTTCTGTGATCTTTATGACGTATTTTATAGTTTGCTACAAATAAACGACAATTACCAAATTGTTATAAAACACTGACCTCGTTTTTCAAAGAATATTAGATTAACATCAATATGTTTTCTAATAAATAACAATTGAAGCGTTTCCAGACGCTTAATAATTAAAAATTAGGTTCTATTAAGATGTAAGTTGAGTCATTCGATTAATTTTAGAGACTACTTTTTATGAAGGGGTGAGTAATTAAACTGGGTCAAACATTTGGCGAAAGAACGACGTGTTAATGACAACAAATTCAATTAAACAATTTACTTACTTATATCTTTTTCTTGCAATATACGGTTGGAATCTTTTAATGCATTGTGGTAATTACGTCCGTAGTTTTCTGTGATGCCTGTATTTAAAAAGGAAATTAAAATTAGTAATTTTATGTGTCAAAATTTGAATTATTTAAATATATTGAATGTATGGCAGTAACATATGATTGTATAAACACTGCTGAGCCTCAAAAAGGCGAAATACGTGTATACAGGTGCCGTTCGTAATTCCGCAATTATTACAACCAGCTACTTTTTTACTCGGTTACTTTTTTCAATTATGAAATAGTTCACAGCACCTTACATACTACAATTATTTCAAGATTTCTTAACATTTAGTTAAAAAACTTTTTGCATTTTTCACCTAAAACATTTTGTAGAAAAACTTATTCCTAAACAAAGGCTTTACCCACTGTGTAGAAACAGTGAAAATTAGGAATTTAACGTACTTAGTAACTTTAAACAATAGTGTAATAGTCATCAAATCCCCATGATATCAAAGAATAATATTAATGATAAAAGAGATAATGTGAAATAACAAGAAAATAATAGAAAATGGAAAAGAAATAATAAATGTTCGAGGTAAGGTTTTAAATGAAAACGTCGAAGAGAAAGAGAGGAAAATATTAATGACGTGGCCAAAGAAGAAACTTTTCGAGTGGTAAGAGAAAAGAGAAGAATGAAAAAGTGGTAGAAAAGAAGGAATGGAGGGAGCATTACAAATTGATTATTAGAAGAGGATGAGCATAAGTTGAAAGAAGTAGAAGAAAAAAAGGAAAAAAATAGAAGAGGCTTCTGAAATAAGAACACGAAGAGAGAAAAGGTAAAAATTGAGGAACGAAAGACTACTTGAGAAGTGGAAAAATATTATATAATTTATCCGATAAATTATTTTTTAATTTAATTTATTTATTCAATAAAACATTAAACAGTGATGTGCCATACACGAGTGGGGAATAGACAAATAAATAAACACTATACATTATACATTTTACAACAGTAAAATATACAGACAAAATTCTTACATACTTAAACACTAACAATGCATAAAAACTCTCTTAATATCGCTGGGAAAAGCGCTCTAAATATCCAAAGAACCCTGAGTTCTCTTAAATATTCTACAGATACAATTGACTGGCAAATTGCCTGCACCACTTACTAGATTGGGTAAAAACAAAACAGCTTGTTGATGACGTTGTGTTTTGAGGCTAGTACAACCAAACCTCTCTAATAACAAGTTTTGCAAAAAACAGCACGAGGATAGATACCATCAGCACGAAAAGACAAAAATTTTAAAAGATTCTCAGAATTCGCTCCAGACATTACACTGAACCAACGCATATTCTAGCGTCAGGCCCATCAAAGTATTAAATAGTATTCTCAAAGATTTTTGATCCACGATATCTTTAGTATTGCGTATCACAAAACCCAGACTCTTAGATCAAACTTGTTGCGTAGGCTCAGAAAAAAAAAGTGGCGAAGCTGACATCATGGTCTTTCAGTTGATTACCTCCGATAAAGGCAAATTGTTGAGAGTATAAGAAAATAAGAGAGGTGGTCGATTCTTGGTATACAATCCCACATTGCACTTAGCGATATTCAAGTGTAGCTTATTAGACTCACATCAACTGTAAAATTTATTAAGGGCCTCCTGTAAAATAAAAGCGTCATTTTTTCATATCATCTAAAAATACTGCCCGCATCATTAATAAAACTGAAAGTAGGAGCGCGCCTAACCCTGATTTCTGAGAAGGAACCATGTGGGTACTAGATCTGTAGTACGTAATCTGTACAAATTGACAACGGTGACAAGGAGCGAAATGATGTGCGTGGGTATTCCAAAGAATTCAAGCTTAGAGACTATGGTCCGATGATCAATGCTATTAAATGCCTTACTAAAGTCAGTATAAATGACGGCAACTTAAACCCCACAATCTAGAGATCGTTTATAAACTGCGTTATAACGGTAAGGTTTGTAACCGTAGATCTTCCTGCTACAAAACCATATTGAGCGTGCAAAAGGCGATGAAAAACATAATAAGACATTAGATCGTGGAGTACGAACTCGAATAATTTAGAGAAGTTGCTAAACAATGCAACTTGCCTATAGTTGCCAACGTTCTTGAAAACGGAAACAATCTGAGCCGTCTTCCGTGGGTCAGGATGCGCTTAGTTTTAAAGGTCAAATCAAATATGTGCAAAAATAGAACCGAAATCACAGTAAAACAGTCCTTGCTAAAAAAGTTTGGAATCATATTTGAGCCGATGGTAAGATTAGATATTAATCTGCTAACAATTCCTGCAAGGTTGAGAAGATAATTTGTTAAGAAAATCAGTGTACGAATCTGTATGTGTATCAGATGAGGTGATATGTGCAGTAGATAATTGGTCGATCCTTTTGCAAATTAACTTTCTAGTAAATGTTCCGTGTGCGGTAGAAATTATCTCTCTACTAAACCACGAAGGATATTTGTGTCTATTGGATGGAGCAAATTGGTTAAACGCAGAATAAGATGCATTTCCTTTAGAGCCTCATCTGAGTCTGCGATTTCCTTTACAGTTCTCCAAAAATATGAGTATATAGTAAGACCTACTCAGTTCTCTTAAAATTAAATAAGCAGTGCAAGGAGCTCTGCGGAGATTTACTGTTAGAATTCTTATAAACAAGGGAAAGAAATATTAAGAGAGAAGGTTGATACAAATCCTCAACGATGGGAAAAACAAGAGACCTCTCCCACCCAGCAAAATCTACTACAGAGAACCAAGTCAAAAAATCTGTTGTAAGCGTTATATATCTATGAAGTTATACTGAGCTAAACCCAAAATATTACAAACGTTTCCTAGGTTTGATATATATATGCAGGACAAGATTAGAGAAGAGGTGTTTGATAGATACAAAGATTTGGGCAAGAAAAAATGAGGAGGTATTATAAAAGTGAAGAGAGAGCAGCAAAGGACGGAAAACTATGTTCTCGTACACGAAAGAAGGAGGTATGTTAGATGAAGGTTGTGGAAAATTGGATACAGATAGAAAAACACAATATTTGATAAAGAAAAGGCGTTTAAACTCAATAAAAATAATCGGAAGTGAAAAATCTAGAAACAAAAAGTGATGGAAGGATTAAAAGAAAAACAGATTGTGCGTAGAAGATGGGAAAACTTTCACATAATGAAGAAATGTAAAGCGATTAAATGCAAAAAAAGTAGCAATAGGACACGAGAAATGTAGGTACTGGACAAAGAAGATAAATTAGGGATGAAGGGAAAAAATAGAAATAGAACTTCTACAAAAATACCATTTTTAAGAGCAGTTTTTACTTAACGTAGTTGGTCGACATCATTAACTGATCGTGCATAATTAAAGGAAAAATTCTATGGTGATTTTTGTCAAATCAATTTGCCTAATATACTTAAAAAGTTTTTTATGCCAACAAATGCGGTTTATGCACGTTGGTATTCCTATGCCGATTCAGCAATTTGGCTCTCCAATCAAAATTTTAATGTAGTTGAATAAAATCGCTAGATATTTCGTACCCGCTTAGCATCTGATCTCAATCGCTTAAGAGCATCTTTAGACATTAGTTTATTCCAATCAAGTTTAGAAAAACTGAGAAATAATTTAATTGATGAGCGCTTCACCATAGATCACACACTGGAATTTATAAAAAACTTTGAAGACTGATGAGAAAAAACAAAAGTCTGGGTAGAAGTGGAGCAGAGATGAAAGTGAAATTAATAGTTATTATCAATCAAAAAATTGTGGACTAACAATTGGTTTGTTAAAATTGTTTCATAACGTACCACTGTCAAAGAAAGAAAATATTGTTAAAATACTTACTTATGGTACAAGTTTGTTAAGTGAGACTTTTATGCACGAGTTGCGAAGTTTGAAACCGAGCCGCATATTTATTTAAGTATTACTATGTAAGGACCTTTTGAGATATTGTTAACATAATAATAATAAAATGTAAATATCAAGTAACAATGTGTCTGCTATGTTTGGTAAAGCTCTTATCTTTATTATATACAGTGCGAACGCAATAAAAAATGTAACGTCGCAAAATCGAAGATATTTTACGACCAAACTGAACAATGATGGAAAAAAGTACCTTCATAGAATTCAGCACATATATTATTTGTTTTGTTTTTATTAGTTCCATCGGACTGACCTTTTTGTTACTGTTTTTCTTCAAAACTAGATACCAATAATTTTCGTTATATTGATAGGAGTCGAATTTGGATAATTGCAACTCGTTTGAACAAAAGTGTGTTGCAATTCAATAGAATTAGAAGATGGTCTAAATTAACCACAGAGTGTCAAGATGGGCAACTAAAACGACCACCTAAAGCCTTATAGCTCTACCTGGATCATTCAATAATAATTTATAGTGTTTATTAGTTCTTGCTTGTTCTTTAAGGATTTAAAAGTATTTGTTATGGCATGATCTTCCAGAAGTCCCAATCTATCGCCCATTAAATGTACTATATTATGGAAAGCAGGTTCAACAATTTGCGCTCTATTTTAGAATTGGATCCTTGTAAGCGTTTTTCTGGTTGTTTTATGTGTGGGTGTGTTGTGGAATGTGTATTGTTGGCCCGAATTTGAAAGACATGTGTCCCTCTATAATAATGCAACCATCTTCCAAGCAGTAGTTGCATGACATTCACATAGAAATGTAGAAATAGAACACCTGATTACCAAGAACCGATGCGAAAAAAAGCATTAATTTTAACTTTAAACATACAAATGGAATTAAAAGCTTTGCAAGGTAATATCCTAAACTTAATAAAGATTCACGAGTGCTATCGATTCCTAAATTGTCTCGCGGACAAAAATTGAGTTGAACTTGTTTGGGAGTTAGGGCACGAGCAAATACCAGGGAAATGGAAGGTGATGAGCTAGCACAACTCAGGGAAGTTAAACCTTCCATAGGACCATTTGCAATTTAGCTAAAGGGACTTCCAGAAGATTATCACCAATTGAATAAAAAGGAAACAGAACTTAGAATACAATACCAAGTCTCAAACACTTGAAGAAATTCCTCAATTGGAATAAAAAAATAGGGAAATGGGCAATGGACTTAAGAAGAAGTGGGACAGCCGGATAATAACACAGTGGTGAAGAAGTGGAGATAACACATCAATGAACTGTCCATCCTTGTGTTTAAAGAAAATTAAACATCTAGGGCATATCTTGATCAAGGAAGAAAAGTTGCTACAACTACCAACCAGGGCACGGATTAACTTTATCAAGAATATAAATCTCTAGTAAAATTAAAGAAAATGGTGTTTTGTACAAGATCATGTTTCAAATACGAACATGGTGACATGAAGATATTAGTATGAGGTCACTTTAAAAATCGCCAGAATCTTTGATCTTTCTTATCAAGTTTGAACCAATTGGGAAAAATTATCAAAAAATTTATACAGGACCAAACAACATGAAAACTGAAATTGACCTGAATTGTCTGAATTGATTAAACTTGTTTCATATATTTTTTTAAACGTGTAATTACAAAATGACGTTGGTTTGCAAGTATTTAAAATCAAAAATACTTCAATTTATATATTTGATGTAAAGGAAAAGCATTTTGACAGCCACACATGCGATTGTCGACTTTCGATAATTTTGGTTTAGAAACCACAAAACTTAGGAGCGTTATATTAAAAAATTGTATATAATAAACCCTTCTCTATTGACTGTTGTAATATGGAATTTTATCTATTTCGATTCAGAAAATATTTCATGTAAAGCAAAAGCATTTTGACAGCCACACATGCAATTTTCAATTTTTGATAATTTTTGGACTGGAAACCATAAGATTTAGAAGCATGATATTAAAACATTGTATAAAATAAACCTTTCTCTATTGACTGTTGCAGTTTCGAATTTTAATCTATTTTTATTCAGAAGATATTTAATGTCAAGGAAAAGCATTTTGACAGCCTTACATGCGATCGTCGACTTTGACAGTTTTTGGGCTAGAAACGACAAGACTTAGGAGCATTGTATAGAATAAACCTTTCTCTATTGACTGTTGTAGTTTCTAGTTTTTATCTATTTCTATTCAGAAGATATTTAATGTAAAGGAAAATCATTTTGACAGCCTCACATGCAATCGTCCACTTTGATAATTTTTGAACTGGAAACCACAAAACTTAGGAGCATTGTATAGAATAAACCTTTCTCTATTGACTGTTGTAGTTTCTAATTTTTATCTATTTCTATTCAGAAGATATTTAATGTGAAGGAAAAGCATTTTGGCAGTTACACATGCGATCTTCGACTTTGATAATTTTTTGACAGGAAACCACAAAACTTAGAGCATTATATTGAAACATTGTATAGAATAAATCTTTCTATATTCCTCAATTTGAATAAAAAAAGAGGGAAAGGAGTAATGGACTTGAGCAGAAGTAGACTGTGGGGTTCACTAACGCCGAAACATGGGACTGGCGGATGATAACACATATAAGTACTGTGGTGAAGAAGTAGACATAACACGTCAACTTAAACTGTCCACCCTTATGCTTAAAGAAAATTATACATCTAGAGCATGGAGGAAAAGTTTTTTATTTTATTTTTTTATTATCAAGTTTGAACCAATTGGGAAAATTATCCAAAAACTTATACAGCACCAAAACAACATGAAAAGTGAAATTGGCCTGAATTGTCTGAATTGATTAAATTTGGTTCATATATTTTCTTTAAACGTGTAAATTAAAAAGTGACGTTGGTTTGCAAGTATTTTTGTACAAGGTTTTGCATCAAATTCGAGCATCAGATATTATTAGTAGATACATAATCATAGACCTTCTTCCTTCAACCAATTAAGAGGAAATATTTTCAAAAACTTTCACGATGTCAAAACAACATAGAAAGTGAAATCGACTATAATGTTTTAAATTTTTTAAAACTCGTAATTAAGAAAGTGACGATCGCTTTCAGGTGTTTTTGTACAAGATTTTTTTTCAAATACGAGTGCCTATAGTGCCATCAAGATACCTATTAGTAGTAGGTACATTTTTAAAAATCGCCAAAATTTTGGACCTGATTCTTATCAAGTTTAAACCAATTACAAAAATTATTTTCAAAAACTTTTACAAGACGAAAACAATGTGGAAAGAGAAATAGACCTTGGTTTTTTCAATTGATAGAACTTGATCTATATTTTTTTAAAAAGTAATTAAAGAAAGTGGTGTGATGACACATTTCTTATCCATGGTCAAAAGTTGCTTTATAAACAGTTTTAGGTGAAAGATCAAATAAAGGAGATCTTAAAAACACCAAAAAAAGGTTTACGCATGTGAAAAATAAATTAAGTACAATGGAAATAATGGAAAATGCTTAATCCACTTTTGTATAATAAATAACTTGTTAATAACAAATACATTCTATCAACATAAAGATATTCACAAATATACAAGGAAATGCCGAGTAGAAATGAAAAGTCAATAATTGATTACATACTGATACAAAAGAATGCAGAAGAGATGTACTAGACGTTAAAGTTAATAGAGAACCAGAAATAGGTAGTGATCATTATCTACTAATTGCAAAATAAGAAAAGAACTAGAAGACCGAAAAAGAACAGATAAGTACGGAATAAAGAAAGTAAAATACGAAACAACCAAAACTTACAAATTAAATATAGAAGAAGAATGTAACCGATACCAAGAAGTCATAAGTAATAAAATAAGAAAAGCAAGAAAAATCTAGACGAAACAAGAATAGAAGAAGTATGGAAGTTTTTTAAAAATACTATAACTACTGCTGGAAAAGGAGTATGTGGAACAAACAGAATAACAAACAATAAGAGACAAACGATATGGTGGAATGAAAATATAAAGAAGCAAGTACAGATAAAGAAATTAATGTGGAGGAAGTATCTTTGTATGAGAAATGAAGAAACATATGTCAATTAACAAAGATTAAACATTTAATAATAAAAGTAAAACAAGAAGCATGAAAAGAATTTGGAGAAAAACTAGAAGCAAGTAAAAAGGAAACCAAAAATTATTCTACAAAATGATAAAAGTGCTAAAAAATTATACAACATTACATAATGGCAAGATAAAAAGCAAAACTGGAAAACTGCTGACGGAAGATATAGAAATTATGGAAAGGTGGAGAGAATACTTCGAGCAACTACTAAATCCAGTAATAAAAGATAAGAATAGAACAGAGAAGATTACGACAAGTGATATAAACGACGACGAAAGTAACATCGTAGTAGAAAAGAGGAGAAGTGTAGAGAAAATGAAAATTGAAGAATTAAAAGAAGCAATCAAAAATATTAAAAATGGTAAAGCACCTGGCTACGATCAAATAAGAACAGAAATGATAAAAAACTTACTTACTACTCAATATCTATAACAAAGCGTGGGAAGAGAAAATCATACCAAAAGATTGGGAAATAGGATTAACAGTACCTATATATAAAAAAGGGGACAAAACCAACAGCAGTAATTACAGAGGAATTACATTATTAAGCACACCGATGAAAATTTACGAGAGAATACTGGTAGAAAGATTAACAGAAAAAATTGGAGTAACGATGGCTCAATCTCAAAGCGGATTTAGAAAAGGCTATAGTGTACAGGACCACATAAACACAATTAAAAAATTAATAAGTAACACACTACAAGGAAACGAAAAACTATACATTGCGTTTATTGACTTAGATAAAGCTTTTGACCGAATCAATAGAAAACTAGTATGGGAAAGTTTATAGAAAAGACAAGTAGATGAAGAATTGATTGCAGCCATCAAAAGTATATACAACAATAACGACAACTACGTAATTAGTAAAACATGATGTCAAAAATTTCAAAACAAACGAAGGGATACGACAGGGGGAGTGATGAGCCCAGTGCTTTTTACCGTATTTATGGATGACATTATAAAGGAATGTCAAAATAAAGTAAAAAACAATAGTAGGATATAGAAATTTACAAGCTGTATATATAACAGAATGTGCTTTTGCCGATGATGTAGCAATTTTCGCAAAACTGAAGAAGATCTACAATGGAACCTTCATGTATGGAACCAAGTACTCAAAAGCACCAAATGCAAATCAACATAAACAAGACAAAGGTGATGACAGTGTCAAAACGAACCAGCAAATAAATGTTACAATAGAAGGGCAAGTTATAGAACAAGTAAAACAATTCGAATATTTGGGAGTAACAATAGACGACTCAGCGAAACAAGAACCGGAAATTATTAAAAGAGTAGAATAAGCGAACAAATTATTCTATGCATTAAAAGACAAATTTATTAATAAAAGAGAAGTAACGATGCAAACCAAATTAAATGTATATAAAACTATATTTCGCCCTGTTTTATTATATGGTTGTGAATCATGGGTGACAACAGATAATGTAAAGAGTAAAATAGTAGCATGCGAAATGAAATACCTACGAAGAGTAAAAGGGATTAGAATGCGAGATAGAATAAGAAGTGAGTATGTAAGAGAAGAACTTGGCATAGAAACAATACTACAATACATAGAAAAGAGACAACTGAGCTGGTGGGGACATGTACAAAGAATGGCAAGTAATAGACAGGTGAAACAAGTATTGGAAGCAAAAACGACATCCAAAAGAGCAAGGGAAGGCCGCCAGAAACGTGGAATAATATAGTGGCAAAGACATTGACAACTGAAGGACTAACATGGCAAGAAGCAAAATTTTGCCAAAGAATAAAAATAGTGGTGCAAGTTTATATACAAAAGTAATAAATGTGAATGTGAATTAAAACAATAAAACAGTTAATGAAGAGTAGAAGTTGTGTTTGATTTTATAGAGTAAAAGTTTATTAAGTATGTGAATTAGTATACAGGGTGTCTCAAATTTGACGCCCGTCATTTCAGAATATGAATCGGGGTCAAAAACGAATTAAAACGTTAGAATAAAAAATTGCGTTATGTCCATGGTTATAGAGTTATTGACAAAAAACAAAGATCTAACATTCAATGTTTAAACTTTATTAAAAACGAATATTTGTTACAAAACCATCATGTTGGAACCAACAATTCAATCTAGTTGCTAATGGGACTTGATCGAGCAATGGCAGTGGTAAATTGTCGTTTAAAAATGAAAATACGATGCTGAATTAAGTCGTTTAGGTAACATATTTGGGCCGATTACATTATTATTCAATAATCCAGCCCAAATGTTTACTGACCATCGTCTTTGGTGACATCTTTTACGTATTAAATACGAATGGAGAGATGAAAATCCATTCGTGCAAATTATGAGTATTTATAATCCCTGTCTGGGTAAATGTACACTCATCAGTAAACATCGTTTTTAATAAAGTGTAAACATTGAATGTTAGATCTTTGTTTTTTGTCAATAACTCTGTAACCATGGACATAACGCAATTTTTTTATTCTTACGTTTTAATTCGTTTTAGCCCCCCGATTCATATTCTGAAAGGACGGGCGTCAATTTTGAGACACCCTGTATATAGGTATGTAATTAGTTAACAAAAAAAATGTAATTTGCGACATCCTACACCATTACGGTAAACAGGGGGTTTTGATAATATATATATTATATATAAGTTGTACTATGTTGACAAAACTGTGGATTGGTTTGTTGCATCTATGTTTAGAAAACCACCAGAATATGCAACCTTAACCCAGTAATAAAAACTTACTAAATTTAATTAACTATTTTATTACTTCAGAAGAAAAAATGCTAAAATTTATTTATCTTTTAGTAGTTTTTAGTGTTCAAAACTTCATAATAATCTTGCCTAAATTTATTCATAAAAGATTTTTCAAAACAGTTTTTTTTCTGAAATTTTTTTCAAAACGCTTTAAAAACAAATTCAGATAACAAAAGTCTTAATTATCTACTTTTGTTTTTAAAAAATCATTACAAATATTAATTTTCAAAAAAACTTAAAACAATTTGTTGAATCAAAAAATTTCATAGAAGTCCGTTTAAAATCAAAATTACAGTCACTTCCGGTTAAACCGAAAGTTTCTTACGTATCATAATAAAATTTTTCATGTTTTGTTGGTGTGAGAAAAAATGTTTGATTATCCGCAGTCTGTAGAAAAAAAACAAATTCAACTGACCACGTGTTTCAATCCTAGACGAAAGCTTAACTATTGACATACGGATTTGGTTAAAGTCTTTTGTGCACACTTTTTGATATTCTCTTTTTTATTAGTGTAGGTAATTTAGATGAAATAACGAATCTCACTACGATTTTTTGCGTTTTGCACGTAAACCGTATCTCTGACAAGAAAAAGTTATAGAACTTTCTAGATTCTCCATAAATTTTTACACAAAAATTGTTATATATTTTTTTACGTATCTCCCACCCAACGCTCATAAATGATCTTTGAAAATAAGCATAGTTTTAAGTGCTAACGCAAAAATGAACCTAACGCCTTTTGCGTCGATTATCTTGAAAAGTATTAGCGTGAGAAGAAAAATGTATAGAAGAAAAATTGTAGAGCAGTTCTTTCTCTACAAAGTGGGTGGTTTTTTGGGCAAAAGATCATTTTTAAATATGTGTTGAGAGTTGAGTGCACGCGACTAAATTACAGCTTAAAAATTTTAATTGAAACCTTAACGATTATTCAAGTAAGTTATAACTTTACAAATAATAGTTTATTGAGAAAAAGAGATCCTTAGCGAATTATTAGATAAAAGTTGCGAAATAACAAACACATTATAGTAATACGTGAATGTTGCAAGATAAATTATTATCAATAAAGAAGTTAACTTGGTGATTATAATTTTCATTTCTAAAGTGTTTAAATAGACAACCCAAACAACAAAGATTTGTGCATTTCAAAATCAAAATGCCTATTGTTGAATCTATGTGTTTATCATGCAAACAGTCTCTACAAATAGAGAAAGAAATTAAATGCGACAAATGCATGGAACCAATACATGCAACTTGTGGCGGTGTCTCTAGACAAGAAGTGCTTTTGTTGAAGTCATCAACTAGAAAAATTACTTTCCACTGCGATAACTTTTCTGCAGCTCAAATCAACCATACTAATTTATTAGCATTAATTGCAAAATTAACAAAGCAAGTGGAGTTACTCCGCGAAGAAAACAAAACATTACAATCTGAAAAAGTACTACTGTCTCAGATATCATATCAGAGGTAAATGAGTGGCGTTTGAGGGCTCGCAACATCATATTTTATGGTATTCCTGAAGCTACTATTGTTTCTGCACCAGAACGAGCCGCTGCTGATTTGAACCAGCTTTCATTGGCTCTCAACAATCTCGTAAATGTACCTGCTTTTAGTAATCATCAAACATATAGACTTGGAAAGTCTAATGGAATAGATTCACGTTGTAGACCCTTAAAATTAGTACTGGAATCAGATTTTGAGGCTGTTGAACTTTTGAAAAACCTAAGAAGTTCAAAGAATTTTAAGTACACATTTTGCAATGATAAGACTCCTATGGAGAGAGACAAACTTGCCAAGTTGAGGACAATTCTGCAAAAACGAACAGCTGATGGTGAAACCAACCTAACTATAAAGTACATTCGAGGTTCTCCTAAAATAATTGAAACCAATCGAAAAACTAAATCCGCACGGGAAAACCCACAACTTAGAATTAAGTTTTTATTATCAAAATATTAGAGGATTAAGAACAAAACTAGATGCACTAAGAATTAACACGGCTGTTGAAAATTATGATGTTTTCATTTTTATTGAAACCAATTTAGATGCAGATGTTGCTGACAGTGAACTGTACTTTCCAAATCACTTGCTTTACAGACTGGATAGAAGTAAATTCATTAGTAGTAAACAATCAGGAGGAGGAACTCTTATAGCAGTAAGTAGGTCATTTTTTTCGGAAAAGATAAAGTGCTTTGTAGAATCCGTGGAACATCTATTTGTATCTATAAGATTGCAGAAAAGAAATATAGTAGTTTGTTCAGTTTACATACCACCTAAATCTGATCAGTCAGTTTACTCAAGGCACACTGAAGCAATTGACCAAATTATACAGTCCAATAACTTTACAAATATTTTCATAGTAGGTGATTATAATCTTCTAGGATGATATACTCAAGGAATAATGACCGATGCATCAGATATACTGACTGCCTCGATGGATTTCCACCAACTATACCAACTAAATCAAGTGAGGAATAACCGAGATGACATACTAGACCTGATTTTTCTTCCCAGCCTGATCTGCAAGTTTCACAAGTGAATGCAATTTTGCCATTAAATGGATACCATCCAGCTTTATCTTTCTCTATAGATCTGGTAACTATTAACCTTCTAGACTGTATTGAGTGCACTATTCTTAATTACAAATAATGTGATATCACTAAACTCTTGCCTGGAACACAATTCTTCCGTCTTCATCAGTTGATACTTCATTTGCAACATTTTTTCAAGTGTTTACAGACAATGTCAAGAAATTTACTTCTACTAAAAAGTTTAGCAAGTCACATTTTCCTATTTGGTTTAGTTCTGAACTGAAAACAGCGACAATTAACAAAAAAGTCTTCCATGGTCTTTATAAGCAAACTCTTTCGACAGAAGCATACCAGACATTTTCTATGCTTAGAAGACGATGCAAAGAGATGTCAAATCGATGTTTCAACGAGTACATTAGCAGGATAGAAAATTCAGTACAAAATGTACCTAATAAATTTTGGAGTTTTGTGAGAACAACAACTAAAAATGACGCTTTACCGTCAGAACTACATTTTAATAGCACGCGGTCTACAGAGCACACTAGTATTGCAGACCTTTTTGCACAACACTTTTCATCTGTTTTCAAACTGAGCAACTCACCAGTTCCACATTACTCCTATCCAGAAAGCAGTGTCAATCTAGGATCTCTAACACTTACTAAATCAGAAGTACTTAAACTTTTATTATCCTTGGACCCGACTAAAGGACCTGGCCCGGATGGTATTCCGCCTTCTATTCTCAAAAGTTGTGCAAACCAGCTAGTGGAGCCTCTCTACATAATGTTCAATCAGTCTCTAAACCAAGGAAAATTCTCCGAATTATTAAACTTTTCTCATGTGGTACCTGTATTCAAATCAGGTGACAAGAATGATGTTAACAATTATAGACCTATAACAATTTAGAATGTTTTTGCAAAAGTTGTTTGAATCAATTATACTAAACAAATTGTATCCATTATTCAGCAACTTGGTATTTAGTAACCAACATGGTTTTGTAAGGGGAAGGTCAGCAACTACAAATATGTTAGTTCTACAAGATTTTGTACATAAGGCGTTTGATCAGTATAAACAGGTTGATGTGATTTATACAGACTTTAGTAAAGCTTTTGACTTACTTAGTAATTCTCAGCTAAACTTCAATCTTATGGAATCCACATCTTTCTATTAAAATGGTTCCAATCTTACTTATGTAGTCGTACACAAAGTGTAAAAATAAAATCTCTATTGTCTGCGCTTTATGACGTCTTATCAGGAGTTCCACAAGGCTCACATTTAGGCCCTTTCCTTTTTGTATTGTTTATTAATGATATATTTTATTACATTAATACTATGTATTATTTGTTATTTGCCGATGATCTCAAAATTTATTTGAAAGTCTCAAAAGTTACTGATTGTACTTAGTTACAAAAATCTCTTAATGGAGTATAGATGGTGGTGATAACGAAATTTTCCTAAATATCACAAAATGTCAAGTGATAACATTATCTAGATGTAATAAACCTATAATCTACGATTATAAGATTAATGATATTGTATTAACTAGGGTGGATACTATTAAAGATTTGGATGTAACTTTAGACTGCAAATTATCTTTCACTAATCACATTGATAATATTGTAAGCCGTTCTTATAGATTATTAGGATACATTGTTAGAAATACAAAAAAGTTTAAAAACATTAATACTTTAAGAGTTTTATTTTTGTCACTAGTGCGGCCAATTTTGGAATATTGTTCTGTAGTCTGGTCACCATATTTCACTACTTATATTGAAAAATTGGAAAAAATACAGCGGAAATTTATTAGACATGTAGCAATTAAGTTAGGATATAATTATGACAATGTTCCTTACGAGTTACTATATAAACATGTTAACATTCCATTATTAGATGATAGACGTAAGTACCTCGACATAACTCTCCTTCTTAAACTTATCCAAAATCACATAGTAGTTTCTGAACTTCTCTCACTTATAAACTTCCATGTTCCCGCAAGACAAACCCGTTATAGTAATATGTCCTCTAACTCGCCCTATCGAACAAATTGCCTAGCAAATTCTCCCTTATACCGTGCACAAAAGCATTTTGATTCACTTCCATTTTATTTTGATCCCTTCATACATTCATACTCACTCTTCAAGACCGTTGTATTGGATTTTCCCGTGAATATATATAAATAAATAAATAAATGAAATTCCCCCCGGGAGGGTGGAAACTCTTCGAATCTGTATTTGGGTTCTTACTGGGAATTCACAACCAAAATTTCAAAACTTTATACATTTTTTTTCTAAAACGTCTAATTTGTCTACAGTATATAGATAAACGCTGCAGTTATCTTTTCGCTTCTTTTAATAAAAAAAAAATAATAATCATACTGATTTTACAAAATTAAAATCAGCTGTCAGTATGAAATAGAAGACGCAGTGTTTTTATTCTAACGATGCAGTTTTCTTCTTGTGAATCAAAGTGTAATTGAATACATTTCTGGTACCGGAAGGTCAAATTCTTGAAAAATTTATTTAATAGGAGTATGCGATATTTTATAGTAATTTGGATTAATGTTCAAATTACAAATTTCGAAAAAGTTTCCGCGACCGTTTTCTGGTGAACGTTTCGGTAACTAAAATAAAGTCTACTTATCCCATTTTTTTAGAACTTTAAAGTATATTTTTTATAAAATATAAAATTGAAAATTTTATTCCGCTTATGTAATGGTTTCATAAAAACTTCTACAGCGAAAAAAAAATTAAACACATGCAAAAAACATTATAATTAATGTGTGTAACATTTTCAAGCAAGTAAAAACAAAGATTTAAATCAATCAGTTATAAACATATAATTTTATAGCTGATACAGCGGCAACGATGCAAAATTATCTTAAGTATGTTTTCAAAAAAACCATATCATCTGTTCTAGCATTACCCATATCCACAAGGACGGATTATAAACTTTATTTATAAACATTACGTGCACAATTCCTCCAAGTGACAAATTGCAAGTGCAAAATGTGTTTGGTTTTATTATTTTATTCAGGCATTGTTGAAATAGTCGTTTGCCAAAAATACGACAATGCAAGATGTAAGCGTACGTGAATATTATGTAAATTAAGTTGAACATACATACGATAAAAAATAATGAGAATATCTTTTGAAAATGAAATTGAGATACACGTAGGTGAAATTGTTTTTGGTAAATTATTTTTAAAAATAAATATATTTCTGAGCACTTTAGGTTGGTAATCTAAAGTATTCTAATGATACAACATCTTGGAAAAATATCTGAAGCTTTTAAAATAAAAAAAAATTAAATAAGCGATGAGGATACTTTAACCATTTTCGAAAGAAATAAAAATCACGTAACAAAACGTATCATTTCAAACGTCTTATTCCGTTTTTTTTTTTATTATTGTGTTAAACAATCATAAACAAATGTGGGTTTCTCATAATATTAACAATATCCTTTGAAACGTTAGTGAAGTGGGCACAATTCTAAACAGACATCCATATAAAACAACTTAGAAAAAGAAAACTAAAACTAAGGTATTTCTATTTTAGATAATTTTCTAATTCCTACTGCTTCACACGTAGGCGCAGAAATTACTAATTCTCTGTTGACATAATGACTCAATGTAAATAACAAAAAAAAGTGATTTTTAATTTTAATAAAATCAATGGGGCACATTGTATACTTAACTATAGCCTATAACAATCACGATTCCAGATTGTATGATAACAATAAGCTTATTTATTCAAAAAAATAAGTTTATCGACCTATATATCATATTTTGTACCGCGTGGGCTCGGACAACTTTCCTAAAATGTTAACCAAAAGAGTTCATTTACTCATACCCGAACGTTTCGTAATTATTACTTTTGATATTAGAATCAATTAATTATTATGATAACCGAGTTCCCTAAGGTGAGCATAGTTATGTAAATTTAATGATTATGTTAAATTTATCTTCCTAGTAGGGCATAGTTCTCACACACTTAACGCAAACAGAAAAATACATTAAAACCCGCAATGAAATTTGCGTAAATTTTTTCAATAATTTTAATTAAGCTCGACACTTCTATTAATAGTCGTAGAAACATTTAATGACCTGGTTTAAAAGCGGCAGTTAAATTAGTACAACTAACTTTTACTTTAGGTATTTTTAAATCAAAATTTTGTTGTTGTTTAATCTGAAACAATCACCTTTAATAAAACATGTTTAAAAATTCAATATCTCAAAAATTTAATTTACCAAAAAAATATTATAAAAAAATTACTTACACGAGGATAAACAAATAAAAATTAAAACCTTCGCACAAAAACTAAAAACATTTTTTTTTAATTATTAGCTGTTAGCGTTAGGATGCAAACGCGGCTGTTAACTTCGTGTTCAGCCTCTCTTAAGCACTGAAATCTGAATACAGTTGGATCTTTTTACTGCTGGCGAGCTTCTTCGTGCACTTCATTTTATTATTTGCTTGCTGGAAGTTGTTCTATAAATTATTGTATTGGTAAAGGACGTGTGCGTTACATTCAATTTTATATTGACTCGTAAACGTAAAACATATATACTTCATTAAATTATATTTAATTTATGTTAACTTTTTACGAAAATAATTTTGATTTATGTTTACGTCTGGTTTAGTAATTGGTTAAATGTTGATACGTAATGAATATTTCTCGGATACGTTCAATTTATTTAACGCATTCTTTCGAATTGTTGACTGTGGTTTTGAAATTTTATGTAGGTACTTGCGGTTATGCGAAGACTATGTACGAAGCAAATACCAAATGCTACTCAAAAGTTAATTAAACGAGTGAAGGTGAAATGTTTTTCGTGCAATTTTTATTGCTTGGCTTGCTTTGACGAAATTTAGCAAATTATATCAGTTAAAAGGACAAACGAGGCAATTTTAAGAAATTAATTATTAATAAAAAATGCGATAATGCATCGTTACTGCTTAAAATAAGGTCAAAACCATAAAGATGTTTTGAAAACTTAATTTAATTAGTAATTAAGCTCAAATCGTTAATTGTTTGAGAATATTTGTCGTAGTTTCAGCATTGGGGGTGAAGGAAGTAATCACAAATTACATTAGATTTTCGATAAAATTAAATGAAAAGTTGGACTTAAAATGTTTAAGCACACAAAATATTTCGTAAGCAAAAACTGTTTAAAATTTTCGACAAAGCTTTTACTTAAAAATTTTGTTGGTGTAAGATTTGGATATCAGATGTGTGTAAATTTTTTTTTTAAATATAAAATAGTAAATTACACATTGAGAGCAGTAAACGGTATTTTTCATGCGAGTGGGATCTGTGCACGACCGCGAAGCGGAGTGTAGTCAACAAAACTACCATAATAGTTATTTAATAATAATAATAATAATATTAATAATAATAATAATAATAACAATAATAATAATAATTATTATTATTATTATTCTTCAAAAACACACAACTGGAAAGCACCTGGGGTCGACCAAATACATAATTTTTGGTACAAGAAAATGACAAGTACACATCCATATCTGACAACACACATCAATCAAATCATGAGCAATCCACACTTGTGTCCACACTTCATAACCGAGGGAAAACATAACCAACAAGATAGAGAAACATTTAACACAGAATCACATACTAAGCGAAGAACAAAAGGTGTAGGAAACACAGTCAGGGATGTGAAGAACAGCTCATCATAGATAGTATCATATTGAAACAAGCAGTAAAAGAAAAACGAAACCTAATAACATGCTACATAGATTACAAGAAGGCCTTTGACTCGGTTCCACACACCTAGCTCCTGAATATACTGAACATATACAAGATAGACCCCATAATACACAATCTGCTGAGACATTTGATGTCAGAATGGAAAACACGAATTTACCTACACTCAGACAATATTAGCATACAAACAGACACAATCAATATCAACCTAGGAATATTTCAGGGAGACTCGTTGAGCGCCCTCTGGTTCTGCCTCTGTCTTAACCCACTCTCACACAACACACGGATTCAACATCAAACACAACAATATAACGCAACACAAAATCAACCACCTGCTCTACATGGACGACATTAAAATATTCGCAGCCACACAAACACAAATGAACGCCCTACTCTAGATTACAGAAACATTCACAGGTGGAAGAGGACGATATTTTCACTCCCGACAAGACACTGCACTACACACAGCCATCGCCAAATCAGACAAGAAATACACGCTACTAGACTTACATACACTACGACCACCCCAACAACATAACAACCCACACACACAACTCACCTAGACATGGTCTGCCAAATCACTCCATGGGAGGCACTACAATATGGTCCAGAGCAACCATGTTAACAAACAACTAACATACAACTGGCTCAAACAAGGTCTCATCTTCCCTGAAACTGAAGGGTTCCTACTGGCCATACAAGACCAAGTTATTAAAACGCGGAACTACAGAAAATACATAATAAAAGACCCGACCATAACAACAGATAACTGCAGGAGGTGCAACCTGTTTAAAGAAACCATCGACCATATCACATCAGAGTGCAACCTACTAGCAGCAAACAACTACACAGAAAGACATAACAATGTGGGCAAGATCATACACGCAGCACTCACAAACAAACACAAACTGACAACAACCACACCGCCATACTACACATACACACCGCAAACAGTCCTAGAGAACACCACACACAAGATATATTGGGACAACCCCATACTCACTGACAAGACTATAGTAGCCAACAGACCAGACATAACACCCATCGACAAACAAAACCTGATAGACATTGCAGTACCGAGCGACCACAACGTCGAGAACAAACATACAGAAAAAATAGAAAAGTATAGTCTGGCACAAGAAATCAGAAGAATATGGCAACAAGAAAAGTAATAATAGTTCCAATCATCATCTCTGTTACCGGAATAACACCCCACACATTCACCAATAGTCTACAACAACTCAATCTATCACCCCACATTCACTCACACATTCAAAAGCAGTAATTCTTAACACAACAACAATAGTCAGGAAGTTTCTTCAACAATAGTCCAATAGATACACTGGCTTGAACTTGAAACTTGAAAAATAATACAAAGAGAACTAAATTGTACAATTATTTTATACCTCCAAACAATTAATATAATAGTAGTAACACTTAAATGTACTCTAATAATCGTGCTCTAAAACACTCAGGCGAAGAACCAAATAAATTATATTTATTGAAGTTATTTGTTGCTATCATTATACGATAAATTAGTGCATTTAAAGCAAAATTTGTTTTTACTGTTTGAAGTCTGGAAATCGACTTAGACCGAGAATCGCAGCTTCGAATGTCCAAGTAAAAAGTGAATTACTCAAGTACTGATGAATAAACATATCCGTTAATTAGTTTGTGAATGAAACATAGATCAGATATAAGTCTGCGATCATGTAGTGTACTGACATTAAGAGGAATACGTACTAGCAGTGCGCTACCACTAAATCATGCACTACAAGTAAGCATTTAATGCGTCGAATGGTCTTCAAGTACCTATAAAATTGGCTCAAATTTTCAAGTTATCAGCAATGTTTTGATTTAAATTGGAAGATATAGGAAACGACTTTGTCGTGGTTGTAGTAAAATTTTGATTTTGTATTTATTTCTATTAAAATTGTAGTATTAAAAATGCTATAAAATATACAAATGCAAACATAAAAAATCAAAAAGTAAGCATTTTGAAAAAAAAGTAATACTACAGCGACAAAGCCCCAAGTTTTGTCTTTAATAAAACATTAACTTTTACTTCAAACATTTAAAATTAAAAGCTGTTTTAATGGTACTTATAGTGCATGGTTTGACGATGGCGCACTGCTAGTACGTATTCCTCTTAAGAGTTGCCATAATATTGGCGTATTGCCCTTTTTTAGAATCCATAGCCCTCAGGAACTTTTTTTGAACTCTTTCAGTTTTCTTTGAAGATGACAGAGAATATGGTGCTCAAACAGTAGAACAATACTCCAAGATACATCGTACAAGAGATCAGTTATTACTTAAATCACTAGCCGTACGCCAAATATAACCCCACTTTTGCAAACTTATGTTACATATATTAATGTGTAAATCATCTTGCAGATGATAACAGTCTTCAGAAGCGTTTATGACTTTGAATAATTTAAGTCTATGATACTTAACTGATAAAATATCGGCCTTTACATAATCCGGGCATTTGAGGCCCGGATTATAGAATCATGTATAATCACAAAAGAAACAAAGTTATTGAAATAAAACTTTATTTATTTATACATATACGTTACAAACGTGAGATTAAATATCTAAAGTAAAAATTATTGTTAAAAAAAAAGTTTTTACTAATACATATCATTGTGCTCTTACGATCAATATTTGAGGGCACACTGAGCATCTTTTTCTTTTAATATGTCGACACCATTCGATCCATGATGTCAACTTTGCCCTTTATTTTATTATAATGAGAGATGATTTCGGGCTTCTTCTGAGCGTCATCATTGATAGGTGCGTCGTGGTGCATAGTGCATTTGTTCTTTTTACGTGCGTAACTTAAACTTAACTTAAAACAATGAAGAGCAGACTACACGATCTTTTGAGGCTTTCATTTTGCTCGGAATATGACGCTTATTCTTACGTAGTGTACCCACAACAGTAATATTTTTATCCAACAAATAAATTGCTACTGGAACACTAGTGAAGAAATTGTCTATCGTGAGATTATGAATGCCACGCACAAGAGTTTGTACTACTTCAAGTTCTAGGTTTTTGTGTGGAGGTTCTCCTGGCTGGCAACCAACATAATCTAAACCATCTAGAGCATAACCAGACTTAGATTCACACATCCAAAATATTTGAAGTTAATATTTTGCCGGTTTACTTGGCGAATCTGCATCTACCTCTAAATCCAACGAGTTGTTAATCTATAGTTACATTAGTATCCTGTATGACGCAGGTTTTGCGTTGTTAAATGAATAAATCCTCAACGTAGGATACCATTTTTAATTCTTATCTTCAAAGTGAAATATGGAAATTGTGGCTCAGTATATAGGATTAGCAAATTCAGCACAAAATAGTTCTCTCGCAGGGACATCCCAGCTTCTGTCAACTCCCGCATGAATAAGTAAACTACAGAATGCAAGAACCTCATCAACGGTTACATTTTTCCACGGTTTTTCTTTTGCTCCGTAAATACGTTTACCCTCTAAATTAGTACAGTTCACAATTTCTTGTATAATAACTGGAGTTACAACTAACTGAAACGCTTCTTTTGGTGTTGCAGCCATATGCTTGCCAGTCTTGGCGCACGCTAAATAATTTTATGTGGTTGATTTTATTTTTTGCTAGAGGTTCCAGACCACTTGGAGCAATGTAAGTAGAAGTGAAAGTCGGATTACCAATATCGTCAGCATCATCTTCTGAATTGTCGTCACCATCATCACTAGTGGATCCAGAATATTTGCCAGAAACACATTTGTGTCTTCTGTGTCATCATTTTCTGCTTGTGATACATCACTTTCTGCAGAAGGCAGATCATCAAGTTCAGCTGCCTACTGCAACAGTACTTCTTCATAGACTTCATTACCAACTCTCACGTTTTTCACATTCTTTTTTGATGTCATTATTATATGTGTCTCACAAGTTCACTCCATACAACTATTATTTCAACTGAATGACAATCAACTGCACCTGACTTTTATATATCCAGCAGTAACGCAAGTTTCGACTTGCACAGACACGCATAATTACGTGCAGCAGTACGTGACAAATTATAATAACTCTCAACCCACTATGAACAAGTCAATACTTGTTTTGTAGGAACTGTTATAAACGGGCTTTAGGGGCCTGGTTTATGTAAATATGGTATGCTAATGCTAAATAATTTTTTTATTCCTAAGTACACTTGAATGTGAATCAAGTGTGTGTTAATTAAAGATATGTTTAGAGCATAGAGTTATAAGCAACCAAAATCACGCCGAGCCGGAGAGGGTTAAGATCATCCACATATTTTGCTGTGTTTGACAATGTGTAACGGTTTAGGTTTACAAATGAACAGAGTCAACAGATGTAGCTAGAATTTAAAAGTACTGGTCGGTATATCGTAGAAGATTCGTAGAAATAAATCTTTAGATAGAACAACAGCTTCCTGGCGTCGGTTTAGAGTAGGGGGTCCGTAGTAAGGTTGAAGAAATAAACCGCTGTCTTAGCAAGGCGCCACCTGTTGAGTAAGAAAGAGAAATTAAACCGACCAACAGGAGATCAAAAGCTTTACTTAATCCTATTACGAAATTCAATATTCAGAACCAATTGACGACAGTAATAAACCGTAAAAAGAAAGACAATCCAAAATTGCTATAGTAGCGAGAGAGTGAGAAAGAGAGAGACTGTCTGATGTCGTCACGTATAAATAAAAATAGTAGCACTTAATAATAGACAAATTACACAAAAACACAGTATATACCAATAAGCTACAAAGACAAAGTTTGTAGTGTCAATATTTAAATTGAGTGTTAAATTATAGAAACACTCGGTTTACGTACACAATTCACACACGGCAATTAGTATGTCAAATATGCCACCTGACACTTAATCTTGAAACTAATTTGTATTTGCTATATCAGGTAAGTACCTTCTGCAAACCCAAAAGGTCTTTTGACTTTACATAACAGGATCAATTTAAAGTGAACAAGGCCGTATTGAACCGATTTGAAATACTGAGGTTATTGAGCGTACCACCGAATGCTAGTCTACTTAGGTATAAAATGTTAACGCCGTTATATTTTGTATGTAACTGAGTTTCACAGTCGCAGGCCATAAACATAAATCTTAGATACGAAAGCTGCATTTATTGTAACAAAGTCCCGAGTCATGTTTCACTGATTGCGACGAAATCGACAGGTTCTCGTAGTACTGCACGGACAATAGAAGTTACTTGAGGAATGTGTTAGAAAGAAAATGGAAGTTGTTGTTTTACTTCTTCGCTTAGCCCTCGATGAATAGACGTGCACCCAAAAGTTACTTCCAATCGTCTGATATTATAGATACTGACGGTGCGATATTTTAACTTCATAGAAGGAAATGCTGTTCCCATCGGACATTTGAAGTTGAGTTATCAACTCCAGGAAGTAACCAAGAAGATGGAACAAAAACTGGTAGCTTAACCAAATATTATTGGTAAATTGTTAAAACACCTCGAAATATTCAAGAAGTTTTTATTTAAAGACCTTCCGAAACTACCAGATTCAGCAAAGCGAAAGTAATTACAAAATGACTAGCCCGTCTCGGAAATAAAAATCAATAATTATTTTCCATCAATTGAGAATTCGCAGAATGCGCACCATATATGAATTTCGTCGTAACGTATTAATCGTGACATACGTTTCTTCGATTTATATTCCGTGTATAAAATAAAATCGTAACAAATGCTTTAAATGTCGTTGATAACAATGCTAAATAAAATAGGACCACAATGTGATCCTTGTGGCACACCCGGCGAACCCTCTATCGAGTAGATTCACAGTTATTAATCTTAACTGTTTGAAATATATTAGATATAAAAGAATTAATCCAATTTACAATATCGTTACTAAATCCATACATATTTAATTTATTTATTAGAATTCAGAAATTGACTATGTCAAACGACTTGGAAAAATCAGTATATATACTATCTACTTGTTTTCCGTTTTCTAAACCGTTAGACACAAACTGCCTGTTTCTAGTAGGTAAGTTAGAGTAGATCGACGTGGCATAAAGCCATGTTGGCATTAGGAAATTATAGAGGTATTTAGTAACAAGTCCGCTAAAACTATTTTGCGGAAGTGTTGCATACAATTTTTGGTACCAGCTCTCTAAAACAAGAAAATTGTAATAGCTACTTACAACAGATTGTGGAAAGACTGCAAAATCCTTCACACAAGAGGTTTGTATAAAACTTTTCGACTGACGTCAAAATTTTGATTTTAAAATTAAATTCAATGCGTGTACGTTCCAAACTCTCACCACATCTAGGTAGCCCTGGCACTGAAATGTTAAATAGAACAAAAAATATTTATGTGTAGTTACATACAAGTTAGTGTTCTTATCTGTGGTTCTTATTTTCTGTTAAATTAAAATGTCGAGCAGCGTAGACCGCTTTACGTGTACGTCCCCACAATTAAAACAGATGACTGAAAATGTTTCGGCTCAGTTGTTGCCAGAAAAATCAAAAACTCGTTACCAAGCTCAATACAACATTTTTAAACAATCGTGTCAACGAAAGAAACTTACAGTTTACACAGAAAACGTCCTCCTCGCCTAAATAGAACGCGTTGAAAAAGAAAGAAAATCTTTATGCTCAGTTTACTCAATGTTTCGATCATATCTGACAATGAAGAATAATTTAGACATTTATAAATTTGCCAAATTAATTGCATATTAAAACGCAAAACAAGCGATCATAATCTAAAAAAAAAGTATAGTTCTAGAAGACGGTGACTTTTCTAAGTTCTAATTCTAATAAATTATGTCAATGTTTCAGGTAGCTTTAATTATTGGCGTGTCTGGCGCTCTGCGTTGGGAAAAGTTGTATGACATGACTGTGGAAGATGTTTTTGATATAATTATTATAGTCATTCCAAAAACCAAAACTAACATAACCGTCTTTTTTGTCATTAGTAAAAAAGAATGGGTTACTACTTTGCTGAAGTATTTAAATTAGAGCGTAAAATAAGAAAGTTCCACATCGGCTTTTCCTCAGGTTTGAAAAGGTATGTGCAGCAGTTCTGCAACTTTGTTGGCTAATAGTGGAGGAGATCTCTTAACCTTAAACCGACATGGCGGTTGACTTTTCGGACCTGTCGCAGAAGGAATACCTAAGAAGGCAAATTGATGTGGCCAATCTGTTGACTGAAGTAGATCCTCGGCATCAAAAAATCTATCCTTTCAACATCTTCACATAACATACAAAATCTGAATGTTGAAATTGACCAAAACACAGCAACTAGACAACTGACGTCAGAACTATTTTTTGGGATTGAAACTGTTCAATTAATGTTAACATCTACAGCAATTGCACCATAAATAAACAGTGATTTTTGAACTTATATATTAGTTCTATGTATTTAACGTTGCAATAAATCAATAAAACACTAAAAAATTAAAAAATCACAAAATATTGCACAAGTTCTTTTAATAACAACTAAGTAATTTTGCGTAGGTTCGGTCAAATCAAGTTCAAAACCAGATTTAAAGAATGTAGGAATTACAATGTATGGCATGAGATTTTTTGAAATGTTGTGTAACTTTCTGCTTAAGTGATGTGAAAAAATAGTCACTATAGCTACGTTCTTTTACGCACAAATCTCAGATTGTCTCTTCACGGTAACTCAGTTATGGATAGATTCTTTTGTCACGACTCACTTAAAAAAGAAGTGAGATATTTTAACTCGTCCTTTTCCCCGATTGCACTAAGTCGACGTCAAGCCCAGAAAGGGAAAGTTGTTGAGATAGGATTCAGTTAATGACTGGAATGCAGATTATTTGTTATTCAGGTGAGCTGAAATACTGAGATCTAATAGAGTGGCTCAATTCAGTTGCATAAAGAAAAGCACTTTATGTGTTTTGTAAAAACAAATAAAATGAAGCGTCATTTGTCCGAATGTGCCCCACTAAAGAGCAGTTACGGAGATTCCTGGGGTAAATCCGGACTTCGAACAAAAAATAATGCCATAAACAGATGGATGAAAATGAAATATTATATATATGAAAATGAAACAGTTATTACTTAATATTTAAACTATTAAAATTAATATTGAGCTTCACAAAATCCGCCAAGCTTGATGTCACTGCAATGACTGTCGGCATTGGTAATTTTCACTCAATATCAGTTCGAGAAACGGTGGAAATATCGTCTGCAAAGGGGAAGTGGAAATCATTTTGGAGTGCCAGAAAATTTCACCACATATTCGACAAGTTGTGTCGCTTGCCCTATGTGGTGGAAAACTGTCAATTTTGTCGGAAATCTCACTAAGACAAAGTCATCTGGCAAGATCTGTTCTCCATCTGAAATAACCATATTATAATAGCAATGAATAACAACTAACCTAAAAAAATTGTGTGATTACCTAAAAGCGTAGTTAAAGTCGTCATAATCTGATGTGAGATCGATGTCAGAGTCTAAAAGAACAGTTCAGAAATGTGTTCTTCTTAGCATTGGTTTTATTGAATTCTCCTTCTGATTTAGAAGATGAGCTGCTAGCCTCCCCTTCCGTTTTTTTCCGTGTCTTCAAACATTTTTTGTGTTTGGTGTTTTTTTTTTCAGTTGTTGTAATCGACTCTGTTAATTTTTGTTTACTAGTTGCACATTGGATTAACTTAATTTTTGTCGTCTTTTCTATTTCTTCGACTTTGTTTTTCTCAGGTGTTGTGTAGATCCTTGACTGGCTCAATCGAGCTTCCTGTGAGTTTTTATGGGATCTGCTTTTGGAAAAGGTATTATGTCGACAGGTTTGATAACTTACACTGAAAGGATGTTGACTAACACTTGTGTGGATGTTACAATAGCAGTATCTATAATATGTTCTAACAGCAATTGCACCAGTACTTTTGTATCCATAGTACCTTCTACGTGTTCTACTATATCCTCATAAGAAATAAGTAAAGCGTTTGCTATTTAAGATGTCAACATCAGTAAGCGTCGTATCTAACTGTGACTTGGAACTGCTATTCGTATCGACAACAGGCTGATCAGAAGCTTGGTCTCCATCAAGTTGAAGATTGGGACAGTCTGAAGTATACGCTCCAGCAAAATCCTTTTCGGTAAAAATCAGTCGATTTATTGGTCACAATCTCGTTCTCGAAAAACTCTTGATGATATTCTTCGGCATGAAAGATTGTAGAAAAGGTTCAGCAGTTAGTTTTGCTATTTCATATATCGTGATGGGTTTTCCTGGATTGTTAAGAATATAATAATTGAAAGATATTTTGCAATTTTGCTTGAACGGGTCATAAACAGCTTTATCAAGGGGCTGCATTGTGCTTACAGTGGGGCGGGAAAACAATAAAATAATCCTGTTTGCTCGGGCGTAATTTATAATATCCACTGACACATGTGTTTTGTAGTTGTCTAAAAGTAACAAAATAGGGACTACTTTTGTATGGTTTTGTTTGTTTATTCACCGGTGTCAAAGTGAAAGTCTTGGGTGCTTTTTTCATAAACGATTTCATGTTTTCGACGCTTGCCATTTCATTCTCGTACTATTTTTGAGGAAAACTTTTTGCAGTTTAAGTGCATACTCATAGGACAATTTGAGAGTAGCTTTATATCTGAAACCGTATAAAATTTGGGATGATTACTTGAGGTATGCTTTCAATTCAGAAAACAGAAAATACTTGGCGTGTGACATATTTTGAGAGACTAGATGATTCTTGACCGCTGCTTTCGTTTGCAGAATCAACAATGTCTCGTTTATTTCTAGTTTTTAATACCTTATTACAGAATTTCGATTTTTCAATATAAAATGTTATTGCGGCCTCGTCGCAATGACATGGTCATTGATAAAAAATTTAATACAGCGGTTCTCTTTGGCAACATCTGGTCCCTCCTTCTTTCTCACATAATTTCTTACCATCTAAAAACAAAATATTCGCATTTATCGAAAGAAACAGTTCAGCTATTTTTATGCATATAAATGGGGTAGTTCCTGACAGTGTCCGAATGTCCCCCTCTAAATGTCCGAATCTGCCCCATATTCTCAAAACTACTTCTGAACGATTCAACTGATACTATCAAATGTTACTGTTTATTGAAATATAGGTTATGCTATGCATGAATATCCAGTCTTTCAAATACAATACTTGAAACGCGATATAATAGCACTCAAAAAAATTTTTAGACCTCACGAAAGGCGGTAAGTATGAAATGTCTGGAGGTGCCCTGTACCCAAATCTGCCCACGCCTCTTGTGAAAATAAAATATTAATTTTCTTCATTATTATAAAAAAAAAGTAAACAAGTGGCTGGGAAATAGCATTTCTGTTCATGACTATTATTTCTATAAAAGTAGAATTTTTTTAATTCTCTGGCAGCTAAAGAATCGTTTGATTTTCCACATAATATGCGGAAAAGCACTGCCTGCTTGTAAAATCTTTTTACATTTCCAATCCGCCCTCATCAAAAAATGCAGTAGATCGATAGTCATAGCAGCGACCGATTTATTGAAACAATTACACATCAATTAAAAAACAATTGTGCGCATTGTTTGAAATGGATAATCTTTCAGAAGAAATTGCAGCGAGAGCCAAAATATTATGTTAGATTTACTCCCGGCCATGTCCAGGGGTCAGTATGAGAAGGAGTACGAATTATTTAAGAAATGGCAAGTCAAAAACAAAATTGCAGCTGTCAGGAAAGAAGCAATTTTGATGTATCTTCATGAAAAATTGCAAGTTTTAAAACCACCATCATTATGGTCTAAGTATTCATTGCCCAAGGCAACTTTAGCTGTAAAGGAAATTTAATGAGGTAGTGCTTTCAAGAGGTGATGTAAATACGTTATCAAAAGAAGCTAATGACAAATTGTACTTAAGACTAAAAGTGGCTCTTGGTGTCTGTGTAGTGTGTAGACGGGAGGAATTGCATTCTCTACAAGTTCCTGATATTATTGATAATGGAAACTCTTTACTTATAACTCTTTCCGATACCAAGACAAATAGAAAACAAGTATTTTCTGTGGCTGATAAGGGTAAAGCTGTTTGACATGGTATCATAGATATATCCGTCTTCGTCCTCGTTCTATACCACACACTTATTTTTTCATAAATTATCGGAAACGAAAATGTACCGTTCAGTGTGTAAGCATTCACACTTTTGGGAAAATACCCTGAGTAGTGGCAAAGTATTTGAAGCTTTCTTATTCTGAAATACGGAGCACTGCTTCCACCGTACATCCGCAATAGCTTGGTCGCCTTAGCTCCCCACAAAAAAAATAGTTTTTTTGGTGATTGCACACGACAGAGAACAACTAACACAGGCTAGCACAATTTTTAGCAAAGCTAGCACACCTTTAATAACGGAGTAATTAGGGATTGAATCTGTGGGACTAAGGTGACCTCAGCCCCCTACAAAAAAATATCGAATTTTTGATGTTTCCACACGAAAGAGAAAGCTAGCACAGGCTAGCACAACTTTTCTCAACGCTAGCACACCTTCAATAATGGAGTAATTGAGGGCTGGTTTCCTAGATCCACTATCAATAACTTCGTTATTAAAGGTGCGCTAGCGTTGAGCAAAGTTGTGGTAGCTTGTGCTAGTTCAACTCTTTAACGTTTAAACGTCAAAAGTTCAAAATTTTCTTGTGGGGAGGGGGCTTGCTTCCTAGATTTAACTCTCAAAACCCCGATATTAAAGATGTGCTAGCGTTGAGCAAACTTGTGCTAGGTTGTGCTTGCTCACCTCTTTAATGTTAAAACGTCAAAAGTTCGTAATTTTCTTGTAGGGGGACTGGCTTCCTATATTTAACCCTTAATAACCCGTTATTAAAGGTGTGCTAGCGTTAAGCAAAGTTGTGCTAGCCTGTGCTAGCTATTCTCTTCGTGTGCAAACGTAAAAACGTGGGGACTAAAGCGACCGAGCTCAAGGTTGCAGATACAGGTGTCAGTGGCGGTCAACGTCAGTCGCAGAAGGATATATTGAAGAGTCAGTTGAACAAAAAGAAAGTTTCAAAATTAATTATGGGAAAATCAAATTGGTCAATCAACTTCTTCAGATTCTATTATTCGAAGAGTGAAAGAAGTAACAGGAGGTAGACTTTCCTTTTCAGAAAGCTCTTCAGATTCTGTTATTCGAAGTGTGAAAGATGTGACGATAGGTGGTCTGTCGTTTTCTATAAGCTCTTTCACTAATTGTAACTTTTCATTTAATATTTCCAAATAAACGTTATTAATATTTTGCTCTATTATAATTATTTTCAAATAATAAATAAATTAGAATCCATAAAGTGTTGATACCATGTATCAAATAAAATATTTTTCTACAACTGACACAAAATATGTCAAATTGTGTTTCACGCAGCTGACTGTATATAAACTTTTTTATAAAAATTATGTTGCTAAAAGGTTCGGCGTGAAATACTAGCCAAAGTTCGCATACTTGGCCACAAAGTTGTTTGTGTTATTCAGCGTCCGATAGCATTCTGACAGCAAAATAGAGTCGTTGAGCGTTAGAATTGGACAATTGTAAAATGGCTCGAACTTTTAAATGTATAAATACTAAAATTTTTTTGTACGAGGGCGGTCTGAAAAGTTTCCGAGCTCAACGTGAAGATGGCAGCACTCGTCAATAAAAAGTCAGGGAATGTACTTGTGCATCTTTTGACAGCAACACATCAAAGTTTCAGCCATTTTGGACTCGTAGTTTTTATCTGACAGTCGTTTGAGTGAGTCGATGTGAGTATTTTTGTGAAAATGGAGAAAATCGAGTATCGAGCTGTCATAAAATATTTGTTTCTGAAAGGAATACGCCTACGCAAATTAAAGATGAGTTAGACTCTGTGTACGGGGACTCTTCAACGTCATTTACCGCTGTGAAATTTTGAGCAACTGAATTTAAACGTGGCCGTAAAGCTTGGGAGATGATGAACGTTCGGGACGTCTAAAACTGTAAGTACTGATAATAACATCGCTAAAGTTCACCAAGTGGTATTAGACGACTGCCGAATTAAAATGAGAGAGAAGCAGAGGCAATGAAAATGTCCAAAGAACGTGTTTGCCACACATTAAATCAAGATCTAGGCATGAGAAAGCTGTCCGCGTGTTGGGTGCCGCGTTTGCTAACGTTAGACCAAAAACGTGTTCGAATGAACACTTCCAATGCTCTGTTCGTGCAGTTTAGGAGCAATAAATCCGAGTTTTGGCCCTGATTAATTACTGTAGATAAAACTTGAATACACCACTATATGCCTGAAACAAAAATACAGTCAAAACAGTGGACTGCAAGTTGGGAACCGGCTCCAAAAAAGCAAAATCTGTTTTTTTCGGCTGGGAAAGTGATGGCGACTGTTTTTGGGATGGTCATGAAATTATCGTAATTGATTATCTTCAAAAGAGAAAATCATTACAGGAGCATACTACGCATCATTACTTGACAAGCTAAAGGCAAAATTGCGGATAAACGGCCACATTTGCAGAAAAGAAAATCTTGTTTCACCAAGTCTCACACCTCAACAGAAAATCCATAAATTACGGTTTGAACTGCTTGACCATCCACCTTATTCACCAGATATAACTCCATGCGACTTCTTTCGTTTTCTCAACTAAAAACTGCGCTCGGAGGACAAAGATTTTTGTCAAATGAGGAGGCAATCACTTTGGTAAACAATTATTTTGCAGAGAACGCCGAGTACTATGTGGACGGATTAAAGAGATGGGAGCATCGCTGGGAGAAGTTTATAGAGTCACAAGAAGTCTATGTAGAAAATAAAATAAATTTTAAGATAAAAATTCTTGTAGCTATGTTAGGTTGGAAACTTTTCAGACCACCCTCGTATATATAGGCTATGTTCTCAATCGAGTCGAAAAATTGTCTTGGTAAACGACCTATGGGCTCTGATTTGGTCAGAAGCCCAGATTAAAACATTTAGGCGTCGTCAATTCAAAATGCTACGTTTCTCATCTTGCATATAAAAAAGCAAAATGAATCCAAAAGCTACCTTGTTGGGTACGTTATCGGACCTATATTCTTGAAAAATGAGACGTTATTCTATCTTTCAAGAAAAAATTGGAGATTGTGACGATGACGTTGTTTAACCAATAAAACTGGATAACACTCCTCTGGATCGAGTGGGTAAGAAGGCAGTAGGTGAGCCAAAATCCAATACGAGTCTTGAATCTAATTTCTAGTCGTAAAAGGAAGCGTCCTGCATGGATGAATGAGATACGACACAACCAACTTTGCCGAAGTGTGGCTTACGGAAAACAAACCCAAAACTTTCGATGAAGCTATCCAATCTAAAAATGGCGATAATTGGAAATCAGCCATAGACATTGAAATTAAATCTATGCACAAGAACAATTCATGTGAATTAATTGGACTTCCTCCCGAAATCAAAACCATCAATAATGTGTGGGTCTATCCTGTAAAGCATAATCTTGACGGAAGTATTGACAAATTTCAAATAAAGGAAGGTCATTAAAAGATGCGCTAAATGGCCAGGTATTGAATACGCAGATACTTTAAACCCAGTTGTTCGCTTGTAAGTAATTCGAACTTTGATGTCGATTGCAAAGATGGTTCTTCGGCAGTTCGTCATATCGATTGCGTTCTATTATGGTAACTTAAGGAAGAGATCTTTAAAAAGCAGCCTGAGGGATACGCTGATAACACAAATTGTGTATGTCGTCGCAAGCGGAGCTTATACGCCTCAAGCAGGCTCCTTGTTAATGGAATAAAAAAATGGATGACTTTATAAACAGTTTGGGATTCCAACAGTGCCGTGAAAATCTTTGTGCAGATATTTTGAGCCCAGTTGCTCGCTTGGAAGTAATTCGAACTTTGATGTCGATTGCAGCTGTTGAAAAGATGGTCTTTGGTAGTTCATCATATCGACTGAGTTCTTGTATGAGGAAATTTGCATAAAGTAGCCTGAGGAATATGCTGATGGCACAAGCCGTGTATGTCGTCGCAAGCGAAGCTTATACGGCCTTAAGCAGGCTCCATGTTGATGTAATAAAATTTTGTATTTCTTTATAAACATAAAATTCTTGTGTCTATATTTCACAAACTCAAACCGGTAAAATAAGTGTCCTACAACTCTACTTTGACAATAGACTTGTGGCAGCAACCAGTCACTATGAAATGAACACATTTATAGACTAATTACGCTCTAGATTTGAGATTATTGCCAGAGAACTTTCGTTCTTCTTCGGACTTGAAATTACATAACGTAACGGTAATATCATTGTCCGCCAATTGGCGTATACAAAACAGTCTTGCTGGAATGCTATGGCGATGCAGATTTTGCGGTCTGTCCAGACATATTGCGCTAAACCAGTGAAACTGTGGTAAAATTTGCAGGCTATTCACATGGCTAAGTCGTTGCCAAGAGTTGCTGATTGAAACTGTGAGGCAGAGATGGTCTTGGGTTACACCTTCATAACAACATAATAAACAAAAATGAATTTTCCATTTCTCACTACTGCTTAAGAAAACTGATAGAATTTAGTCAGAATTTGAAAAAATGGTTTGTGTATTATGCCAAAAAAAATTAATACGACCATACGTACGCACTATTTTTGGTACGTTACCAATATTCTATGATGAGTCAATGGCGATCTCAATAGTGCCACAAACTACCTAACTGATGAACAACTTACAGTGGTGTAACAATGCGTTTTTATTTTTAAGTATCGTACCGTCACTAAATCAATGTGGGTAATTAATTGTTAGGATAAGGCCGATTTCTATATGTTTTAACTGTTTATTAATTTTGTTTATTGCCGCTAATAATGAGTAAGTTAGGTTCTCTAATGTAACCGCCAAAGATACCGCTTTATCTTCCCTTGACTTTCGATTTTTCCAATACGTGTTGTGTTTGAGGTGACGCATTTTCGCGCTTTGAATACACTACTCAAACCGTTGCCCGGATCTATATAGCGCATTTTCCTATGTCAACTCGGTCACTACTACTACCTACCGCATCCCTTAACAGACCGCCGTTCTGCTTACATTCCCGTTACCCTCATCTCTAAA
Source organism: Abscondita cerata (assembly GCA_030710515.1). NCBI lineage: Eukaryota > Metazoa > Arthropoda > Insecta > Coleoptera > Lampyridae > Abscondita > Abscondita cerata. The sequence goes on along the minus strand of JALBCR010003834.1, from coordinate 40,115 downwards.
TTAACCGCCGCTTTGCTTACATTCCCGAAACCCTCACCCCTATAACCGTCAAATCCACTGATTGCTTTTGGGTTGCATGGTTTGTGCTTTACTTTAATATATGATGTTCTCTGTGAAACTAATAACAACTTGTTTCGTGCTAAATAAAGAAGTTTTGAGTTTTAGTGTATTTTTTTTGTTTCTCCGAACTGCTTCCCGTTAGACGATCAGAACACTGGAATTTTTAACCTCCACTGTAGCTGCCCGACAAGCAAACGGAGAGCAAACTTTGTCATCAAATCTGGCGCCCGAGATCCGTCTGCTTTTGTTATTTACAGAAACTAACCGGATTGGGAAGCAAGCGTCACAGTGGTGTCGAAAAACTTTTTCCGCTTATCGTTCAGAAATTGCCTTGTAAATCGGCACGATTGTTTCGCATTCTTAGTTATCATTCAATGACGATACTGCGAATAACAATCAATTGTCTGTTACACTTAACTGTTGGCATTTCTTACGGCCAGTTGTAGAGGTAGAACTTAAGCTATAGCTTAGATAATTGATCTCTAAGACGAAAATGTGTTTTTGTTTCGCTTTTGGCTACATCTTAGCTAAGAGTCTTGCTAGAGGTGGCAACTGCGGACATAACTAGTAACTTTATTTTATTAATAATAAACTTATCTGTGTCCGGAAGATTTTTATTGAAAAGAACGAATAATGCAGTGCGACAAAATTACTAAACGTGTAAATTATACAGCAGAAGAAAAGATGATCTAAAATGCTTATACTAAAGTACAAACACATAATACAAAACAAAGCGACAAATGAGGCTAAAAATAAAGAAAAAGATGCAGCTTAGATTGACATAACGAAGGAATGTAATGCTCTAGGGGCTAATGTTATACGAGACACGGATTCATTAAGAAAATAATGTATTATATTTGCAATTTCTAAGGGATTTTTGGCATATAAATGTATCTTCTAGATAAACCAGCAATTGCTCGAGATACTTTTGCAACAAATTTTAGACACTGTTCCTTTATATGCTTGTATGAAGTCACCAATACTCTCCTGTTGCATACAGCCTCAAAGTTAAAAGAAGCTGGTTTATTGGGCTCACTTTGTAAAACCATAAAATAAATTAATTTTAAAATCCTACATAAAATAAAATTTTACTTACATATTATACACAGACTCTAACTGATCATCTATTTGATCAAGTACATACAATGTAATTGATAATCGAAATCTTTTTTTTATGAATTGATCGTCAGAAAAACTATCGAAATAGTTAGGCCTGATGTAAATATGTCGTGGAATTCTTACAACAACACCATCATCAACAAAGCCTACGTCGTCAACAGCATCGATTAAACGAATTACTCCATGATTGATTCCACAATCACAATTTACTCCTCAAATTGTAGGACTATAGAGCAATACACCGATAATTTTTGAGGTTAGGTTCTTTAAAATTCGTCTTGAGACCTCCTACTATGAAACTTAAGCTTAAGATCCAAATTCTTAATCTTAAGTCATAAGTTTGACATTCCTAACAGATATAAGCACAAAATTTATCATAAGATCAAAAAAGAACTTAAGATGCACCTCTACAACCGGCCGTTAGTATAAATCCTCAAACTGTACACACTGAAAATTAAATTTTGTTACGCACAAGTTTATTCAAGTTTTTAAACATTGTTTAAGCTTTTTTAATTTTTTTTGTCTTTTTGTCTACATACGTAATGGGCAATTACACGGATGATAACCCAGGACTTTTTTTTACGTGAAGATAGGTAATTAATAATTTTATTAATGTAAAAACTCCGCTTCCCGGCGCCTGTAGCATAATTCAATGTAAGCACTATAATCTTCGTTTATTGCTCATGTGTAATAAAAGTTCCCAAATCATAAAAATCAAATACTTATTGATAAACTTAAAATCAATGTCTTACAGGGCATTCAAATTTAACAGTCATAATGATTAAGAAATGGCGATTTAATTAATAAAATAAATTTTTCTGTTAAATCTTAAGTGATCAGGTCAGTCATATAAAGTTTGACAAAACAAAAGTAGATTTATTCTTCTTTATTCATTTTCAATTAAAAGTCGTACTCTGTTTGTTTGATAATTTGATTCAAAATGTTTTACCATTGATTGTGTTTGAACTGTAACCTTTAATATTTTTTTTGTATACTGTTTACTTATTAACTAACAACAGAAATACATCATCTCCCCAGAGATATGTATAACGTCCAGATGATTCTATATTTGCATATGAACTTTCCGAAGTTTCCGATAGGTGGCGATACGTGTTACATTATTATAATATTTTAGTTTCCTGTTATTTTCACACCTAACACTAAATTTAAAATTAAATATTAATTCAAACAAACTGAATAGTATAACTAAATACTATATAAATTATTGCGTTGTTCCGTCGTGTGGTAACATTATTTCGCGATATTCAATCAATGACGAAACCGGAAAGCCATCTATCGGTGACTCAAGGAAACACTAACACGTATATAGAATCTACTGCTTATATCTATAGGACGTTCTACATTCCGGGAAGATGATATATTTGATAGTACTAAAATTTAAAATTTAAAAACAGTGTAAATGTGATTTTTGTGACAATTTAAATACTATCACTCAATCGCGTTAGTCAAGGCTAGTACAGAAGCTCCACATTTCCCTACAAGAAATCACATTTAATTGTGGGGAACCGCGAGACAATTTTGTGTACACAAGATTTGCTTTCGTCGAAAATTTCCCGATTTTCCAAGAGTTCCTACAGATTTCCTTGTTATTCTCAGAATGCTCAGAATGTTCCTATGATTTCCTAATATTTCTACGAGATTTCCTACGATTTCCTAAAATTTCACCGGTATCTCCTTGGAATTTCTTGAAAATACCCAATATATTTCCTTACAGGAAATCAGCATGTTGTCCTAGGATTTGACAGTTTTCCATTTCAAAGCATTCATGATAAAATGAAACAATAAATATTTTCTCAATGCATTTTGATCAAGAGGTTGGGCCATCATCACATAGGCATAAATAACCCTTTGTTCCTTGATGAACTGCCTGTGTATTTCTCTTCCAGAAGTGGCCTGGAATGTATTAATTCTCAGCATTCCAAAAGTTTATCTGTTGGCAAAACAAAACTGATGCTATTATTTGTTTTAGAACAATATTTAATTCTTCCGGTAATTCTGGTTACATCTTCACTAATGAAAACAACATTGTTTAAATAATTATTTTGTACAGCAGTTTCTATTAAATTGTTTTTCTTTTAATTTTCTTTGATGCTCAGTTAAAACTCGTTTTTTTTTCTATAATAATTATCATTTCGTCTATGAATTTAAAGAAATTTGTAATCAATAGCTGCCATACACCATGTTTACGTTGATTCGGCTTTGACAGATTAAAACTGTCAAAGGTTCAATCCAACGTAAAAGTGGTGTAGATATGTGGTAGTTGACATTATTTGCCAAAAGTATGGAGAAGGTATTTTTTGTCTAAACTGTAATAAAGATCATTGATACACAAATTGATATCTCGTGGGCCTACAAACACTCGTTGACTCGTGTTCTGTAATGGAATAGAATGAACAAGTCTAATTTACAGAGGAACTCTAAGAACGTAGCTCTTTAGCCAAGAAAATCCTTTGAAAAATCATTACCATGGCAATAAACAAAATCTTACATCATGATTATTAATTTTGAGATATAAATTAATTGTCACAGAACTACTAAAATGTCATTAAAGTGTCACGTTACACTTTTTTCATTTTTACACAAAAGGAGGTCCTCGTGAATGCAAAACTCCGTTTGCGAGCCTCGGCGGTGTCTCCACTCCTAGTTCTAATCGTATTTGCAAACTGGCAGTTTTCTGACTAGTGATGCAAAGAACAGTTATATGTGTGTAATAAGTAATTCTTCCTATTATTATTTAAGTACCTACCTCATCAGAGTTCCAAAAAACACTACAAAACACCAGCAAAGAACAATACTGATTTTGCACTTCGTGTTGTGCGCAGTCGACTGTGAAACTAGATTTCATATGAATCTGTCTGGATTTCCCCCCGATTTGCAAGATATCCTGTAGATTTCCTGGGATTTCCCTGAATTACCTCAGATTTCCCAAAATTTGCCAGATTTCTGACAAATTTCCTAATGATTTCCTTGGGATTTCTCCAAGATTTGCATTATTTTGTACACTATCTTTCGTCTCATTTAATTGACGCTTTTGAAATGCATAGCGGTGGGATTCTTTTTTATAGAAGGGCTTAAAATTAAATTTTGTATTCAACAACGCCACTACGCAAAGTTTTGCAATTAATAGAGGTATCACATGAATCAGTTCTTCTTCTTTATAACGGACCTGGTAATGGTCGTTGTTGGAATAACGGAAACTAGAAGATCAACCACAACATCCTCCAAAAATCAATGATGCGTCTAGTATTATAAAATTGTTGCATACTTAAAAAAAGCTTTATAGAACATATTAGCTTTTGATGAAATATAGGAACAATGTATTCATTATACACTGAATGATGCAAAACTTTTGATCCTGAAGTGATGCCTGAATCTGAAGCAACGTATCGTAAAATCTCTTATAAAGATTTACGTTTCTCCATTTTCTTTGGTGAGCATTTGATTTAAATATTTCAAAGATTAGGTGGCGCCTGACAATCCCGACTGTGACTCGAATTAAGGACCTTTAGTCTTTGTAAAGGTAAGTGAGAAACAAATCTAAATTCACCCCCTCGCCGACGAATTAGCTTGAGCATTCGTTGTGCCCCGTTCTTGATCTTCAAGATTCGTGGTGTAACAAGTGCAATTCTTTTAAGATAGAAATGTTAGTCGAAAATCCAATAATCGAAGACCTTACGTGAAATACATCTAAGAAACGTCGAGTAGGCAAGAAAGAACTTCCCGTTCCTACACTAACTTCTGCCTTGGCATATTATAAGACAATTATGTATGTTTATAATTTTTCATGCTATGACTTGGGCGAACAGGAAAATGTACACATGAATGTTTGGAATTGAAACATATATTCTCTCACGCAAAACTGGAAAACATATTGTGGTATGTAACGATGTTTCTGTTCAGAATCGAAATATCAAAATAGTCTTGGCGTTATTAATGCCACCATGCACCGATGTATCCCAGGATGTATTTTATGTAAGTCTGCCTTAAATGTGTGATCGACTTAGGATAGGAGTAAGTTGCACGAGGATAAAAGGCTATTTTATCTAGGATTGATTTTTAACTCAAATAACTACTGGCAACATGGCAATATTGTTGAATTACTTTATACAGATAGAACTAATCAGCATTTTCATTTAAATTTAAACGTTAGCGCTTGCACAATTCATCTCGCATGGGTAGCTCCATTGTGGTAGAATTTTTTTAAGACAAACAAGCTTTTTTAAACGTAGGCTATTTTAGTAATCATATTTTTAGACATAGGGTGATTTGTTTTAACTGGGATATGGAAGTAACCGGCCCCGGCCCCGATTGGTCTGAAACTTTTTGTGTAATCTAATTAAATTGTGCTGACTCGAATGGTGTTATTTTTGGAGCGCGGGCGGACCGATAAGTAACCCAAAAGAAAAAAATTGTAATAAAACCCATATCATACGAACTTTGACGATCCATTAGGGTATTTAACGGTCAATTTACATAGTTTAAAAAAAGGTTCAGGCCAAACTAAAGTAACTTAATTAAGTAAATACTGTTAATTCAAAATTTTTATTCATTTGGTAGATTTCAGAAAAATATTACGGTTTTTGATAGTATCATTGATTAACTTTATAATCAATGATAGTATATTATTAAGTTAACTACTCAACTTTTAAAATGGGTGTTAACTTATTTCTAATAGGTTTCATGGTATACCTCCACAAGTAGCTTTCTTCAATTTTTTTGTAAATTGTAATTGTTAGTTTTCAAGATCAAAAAAGTCAGTTAGTTTCAATTCAAATAGGTTCTTTAATACACGCAAGACGTATTGCTTCATGCCACATGTAACACTATCCCTGTATTTTGAGTCTGTAGACCGTTAAATTGAATGTAACCCCGTTTAGTTTGTAATTTTAACCAACTTCTATTTTTGGACACTGTAACACTTGTAGAATATCAAAAATAGCTAGGTTTCTATCAACTGAAGTGTTTACCTTTTTTCATTTTGCATTAATTTTTTATTTAGTAGGTAATTTTTAAATCGGTCATGCAGAAGTATTTCAGAATAATTTGAGTTTTGATAAAGGACGCACAAATCGGTTGTGATGAACAACACACAAACTTTCATCTACTAAAATACATAAAATTTACGTTTATTTTGACAATCGTCAAATTTTTCAGGTTACAGTTTTTGACTTAAGGCCCAAATCGAGAAACGTCACTCACTGTAAATTGAGTGAAGGCAACACACAAATTAAGTGACTTCCCATTTGCAAATTGATAGAGTTGTTTAATTTGAGTGCTGCCTTCACTCAATTTAAAGCTGAGTGACGTTTCTCGATTTGAGTTTCAAAAGTCGTCGAAATCGACGACTTAGGATCTGTGATCAGTTTATATCATGGGAACGACATTTTTAGTTGGTGCAACAGTATAGAATGGATTTTAGATTATCCTAAGATGCATTGGTGCCACAGGACATAAAACTTGCTAATGAGCCAGAGTTAGAAATAGAAATAATAGACCATAAGTTGTTGGTGTCAGGGCATTAATTTCTACCCAACGATCGTAATTTTGGAGTGATCGATTTCTAAAAATAAGATAAAATTCGTACCAGATAATTGGTATCAAATAATGAAAAATTCTAAAAAAAGAATCCATTTCAACTTCATTGTATAAACCAAAAATGTTTTCTTCAACTACATATTTAGAAAATACTACGACAAACAGAAAGAAGAATGTGGCTCTGTTCCAAAAGAGAACAACTATAAAATTTATTATAAACAGAGATTAGATGATGGTTTTCCTTTCAACACCATAAGCCAACGCCGACGAAACAGAGCCAATTGCAGCCACATCGATAATTTAAAAAAAAAATCGGACCCGTCAATTTTATTTCTGAGAAGGACATCTTTTAATTTTTTCAATAGCATTATTAAATTGTTACTGCAATATCTTTTGTTTTTTTTAAATGACAATATCCGCGAAATCATATAAGGCGCCTCTAAGGGTTTTTGAATGGTTGTTCTAGCCGATCGGCCAAAGGAAACTAGCAACATGTGGAGTTGTTTGGAAAGCATTTTTGTCGTCTATCCGATTTTGCACAAAAAACTGTGGGTTGCCATCTCAAAAGTTTGATGTAACGTAATTTCCGTTAAAACCAGAGGTCCCCCTGACAAATAAAATTGACGGGTCTGACTTTTTTTTAATTATTGATGTGGCGTTGGCCCACCCTGTAGAAAATGTTCCACTATAAAGATTATACGAGGGACGTTTACCAGTACATACCAAAAAAATTTCTTTTTTAATTATGACAACTTAATCGTTTTCATTTTCTTGTTTTTCTTGGTATTACAAATTAAATTTTTTTATTGTTATTGTTTAGAAAATATTTTGCTTTTGTAATTGAAAATTGAAAACCAAAGTGGCGTATGTCGTTTTCAGGAAAAATATTATACAATCAATTAGTGTAAGGACTTAAGGACGGACAGATTTTATAATGTCAAAAATAATACACCCAGTCCTTGACAAATATATTTTTTATTTTAGAAAACAAAACGATCATGGTTTTAATGCTTCCTAATGCATCATTATCAAGTTTGTCTAATAAATAATGTGGTGTTCACTTATAGTCATTAGCCCATCATGAAATATAATTTATTAAAACTAAAAATTGGAAGGTAGGTGTGACTAGTTTCGGCTCAAAACTAAGCTATTTTCAAACTTAAAAATTTATAAGATTTTAATATTATGATTAGAGTATAAATTTTGGGTTAATGACTATAACTTAACACCACATTATTTATTTAATACCTATGGATCCTATCCACAAGTCACCTAACACTCATCCGAAGACAAAAAGACAAGTTGAAACCAAATAAATATTATAAGATTAACAATAATCTAGAGCTAACGTTGTAATACAAATAATCTAGATTATTGTTAACCTTATAATATTTAAAATATAATTCATTCTAATCGAATGTATATGAATGAATTTTTTTCTTAATTTATATTGAAAAATATGAATGTATCTTTCAAAACTAATAATGTTTAAAAATAAGTATCATATTTGTCACATATTTTCACGATATATTTCATCTTAATCAATGGCCATATTAGTACGAAATTTTCGTAAGTAGCTTACTTGGTGGTATCTCGACTACTGCTTTATTATCTATTTTTGAGCAATTTACCAAAACATTCAACTAAATTTTTACAACCACTGCAATTTCAATTACTTCCTACTCGAGCTTCACTAACATGCAATCAGCTTTGCTCGAATTCCTAGTTTCTTCGTTTCAATAAAAGTATAAGTAAATTCTGGCGCTCAATCAAAATCTGTCCAACATTAATATTTACATTTAAAGTACATATATTTTGAATTGGGGGCTATTAATAATTAATTTATTTTCACAAACAGTATCTTTTTGGTTTTTATTTCACAGAATGTAGTTGTAAATGATGTATTTTTATATTTTCATTTGCATACAAATTGCTTTAGTTTTTAACGACAATAAGGTCAGCGGAATGTTGAAAGATCGTGATGCATGAAACTACTCTTGAATAGAAAAAAATGCAGTTAACATTAGTAGTAAACCTGAGTAAAAATTCCATCATTCACCACACTCAACTGAATTTATATTATTTGAAGAGATTTGTTTTCAATTTTATAGAACACAATAAATGTATTGGCAATAATATAGGTACGACAGATTATTTACGCACCAACAAAACTATTAAAACGAAACTACTAAAAATATAATAGTGGTTTCAACAGCAATATCACCTACGTTGACACAAGAAAAATAATTAAAGGTGTGTCGACCAGGACTAACTTTTGACCTAATTCCTTTCTTCGTGCATTAAGAAAATAAAATTTGCATATAAATTTAAAAGCGTCGAACGAAACGTCAATAAAATAATTGACCATTTGATGGCGTGTAGGTTCACCAACATTGTTATTCAATCACAAAATTGATTATATGACGCAGCTGTAATGTTTTAGTTCCTTTTATTTTTTTTTATAGACGTAAGATCTTCAGACAAATATACCAAAATAAAATATGCAATTTGTACTTTTCTTTGATGTACGCATGCACTTTTACTTTTTATGTAACCAAAACCATAAGTGCATGTGCCGCAAGCCCTGCCACAAATACATTTTTAAAAATAGCACGACAAATCAAGCCAGGAAGAAAACAATTTACATAAACGCATTGTTTGATTAAACTCTTTCTGTACAAAATTATTGTATATAAAACCTACTAACCTATTGTAAATATTTGCAATTTATACGTAACAAGAAGAAGAAGAAAAAACCAAGTGTAACGTCAATATTTATAGAACGCTGCAGTTTTTTCATCGTCTCCTTTATTTTGTCCGTTTTTTCCAAGTCAATCTATTTTAAAGTTCTCCGAACGGAAATTAACTAAAAGGCTGTTGGGATATTAATAATATATGGCGAGCAAAAGTCTGTTCAAACAATTAATAATCTGATTCATCATAACATTTGGGCAATTCCGGATGACCTTTTAGAGCATCATTGTCTTTGCATCTTGTAGTTATTGTGCAAAATGGGACAGTTTTTATGAGCTTGGCAAATAATGACACGTTATTTGAAGTATTATTACAGCACGAACTAAACAACTGTCAGTAATTAAAATTACTGCTTACATTTAATTATTTGAACAGATATAAAAGCGTCGACGACAATATTTATTTCCGGCGTTGAACCATTAGTGATGAGCGAACAGACTTCATTGATGAGAAGAAAGTTTCAATACTTGCAATATTTTTTTGATTGAGTGCAGTTTATCTTGCACAAGAAATTGCAAATTGTAAAATGTAGTTAATATCACTTTCATGAAGCAAAAGAATCTTTTAAGGCATAAGCAACCCACCTTACAAATAAAATTAATATACAGCAATAGTTCGTCCTTAGCAATTCACAAAAAATAATTCAAAACACAACAGTTATATTTAATTAAAAGTCTCTTGAGCTGTTAGTTGCCTATGGTAAGGCGCAAAAATAAGGTAAAATTTTCTGGTCGGAAGATACTTTAAGTATTAAATTATAGGTTCATAACTAAACTAATAAAGCAATCGTAATAAATTTTTGAACACAGACTCTAGAAAGTTCATTCTATGCCCTGAAGTAAATTACAAATCAATTAATGCCAAAAGTAACATATACTTTGAGTGCACATTTTTATAAAATGCTCAGTTAAATTTAAAAATATGTATATAATGCACAGTGCATATATCAATTTAAATGTGTGTAAAATTTTATTACGTAAGTGACTTTATTAAAATGAAGAAGTTATATGAATGAATGTCCAACACAAGCCACCACGCTCATGTAATAGGTATTTGTCAACATTTACAGGCATCTATCATTACAAACAGTTCTTTGGTAATTGAATAGATGGTGCTGCTTTCGGTGACAATTTAAAAATGCAGAACCAATATTGGATTCGGTATTTTAGAAAACATTTAACGTTGTAATATTGTAGCATTTGTATTATAAAATTCATATCTACGTCTAACCTATAATCAGCACATTAATTACTAAACATTTGTGTGTGAAATGCTAGTTTTAAATAATTCGTGCGTAAAAAAATAAAATCGTGTGTAAAAGTACAATGTAATTTAAATGGGCCTTTCTCTGTTGTAGTCTTGTAGTAACTGTATCTATTTGCAAAAATTAGTTCAGACGTCGATAAAATATTGTATGAAACACGTATGACGCAACTTGTGTATGAAAGATCTAAACGAATTGTCTGATCAATTTCTATCATAATAGATTATTTTCTACTACTAGCTGTGAAGTGGACAATTATTGCGTCTCCTAGCCAACTGAGAAGTTGAATTTCTCTATTAGTGGTTAATAATTTTTTCTATTGTTGACCTAGGTTAATAATGGACAATTTCAAATTTTTGAGAATCTAAGAATAGTTGTTTAACAAAAACGAGTGAAACATAATTTTGTATATCCAGGTGATTATCTTTAACTTATTTGCTGTTTAAAATTACCTAACACGATAAAATTATTTGAATAAAAAATGCCATTAGTTTAAAATTCGCGCCCCATCCCATAACCGCAAATACATAACCTGAATTTATTTATTTATTAAATATGATGGTAGAATCAGTTTTTTCAGGTTTCCCAAAGGAGATTTAACCAGGCGAGTTAAGTTACATCAAGAATTTTAAGTAAATTACAAACATTTGGTGTAGGTATTTTGAATGGTTAACAGAATCTGGAAGGTCCGATCTGTTGCATAAAAATCTCGACTCTAAAAACTTAACGAGTATGTGGTGAACACTTGCCATTCCTAAATGAATTACAAGTGTCAATTTCTGAAACCCAATATTCAAATGATGCAAGGTATATTGGCGAAGCAATAAATGCCCGTTAACATCTCTAGCTATACCAAAACTACTCAAGCTTGCAGCTCAAATACTCTTAGGTAAAGAAAATTACGGAGGAACATTCTTAAATTGCAACGTGAAAAGAAAGCACTTCAATTGAAGTTAACATCTCCCAACGATTACTTCCCGAAAGCAGAGCACAAATTGTGACAGCCGAAGTGGACTAAGAAGCAGGAGATAAATAGAGGAATACAAACAATTTTCACTAAAATTATATTTTACGAGCCCCAAAATGTAAATTTTAAAGTAGGTTTTAAATTTTTGCCAGCTCAAACTGCTACGTGATCATGGTTAGAGTTATATATAAAAAGTTAAACAACCCTTGTGCTACATCTTTACAAATACGATATGTAAAGGTGACAAATTGAAGTCGATAGTATTAGACTGCATAGAAAAGCTACAATTACAATGCGGTGCGAATGTTAGGGCAGTAGTAAAATTTTCTAAGCCTAATTAAAAGAATATATGTATCACCTGAAAAACCAAACCTTCTCGTAAACGATAAGAAAATCTATTATTTCTACGATGTCTCCTATTTATTGAAGTCGGTGCAAAATAACTTGATTAAATACGATATAATCTTTAATAACAAAAAGCATCTTGGAAAGACATTAAAAATTTCTACATGTCAGACAAATCTAAACCGCTGCGATTGGCTCCTAAATCAACTAATTTACATATTACTCCGAATAATTTTCAGAAAATGAAGGTGAAATATGTCACACAAGTGTTTAGTGAATCAGTTGCAGTTGGTTTATCAACGTATGTAGCTTTTAATGCTTTTTGATTTATTTGCATTCCTGTGCTACTTGATTTTTACAAGAAAAATGTTTATTTTTTATTTTCGCTTAAATTTGGCTAGTAGTAGAAAAATAGTATATACACCACGGTTGTGAAGTCCATTATTGCGTACGCACCTTATTTCGCGAGGGGCTACCGCCCTCGCGAAATAAACTGGTGCTAAGGCAATAATGACAGACTTCACAACCTTGGTGTATAATATACTATTTTGGCCCCTCAGAATATTTTCACAAAACTCTTGAGAATTGGCATAAAAATTTAGTTAAGTACTTAGTTAAATTTCGCTCTTCGGACCTTCAACATGGAATATAATTTAAACAAATTATCGGATCGATTTCTACCCCAATATTATTTTGCTAACGTCAGAATTTTTTCTAACATGTTTTCAAAATTTGTGATAATTCTCGGCTCAACGCTTAGTTAAATTTCGCTCGCCAAACTGTGAATCTACTATGTTTGTCACATTCGTTTCAAGCCGTGGTCTATTGGTACTTCTTATAGTCTAAGCAAATTAGACTTTTTAGAAGACAAAATTTATATACAAATTACATTTCGTTCATGCATAATTCATAGGGATAGAAGTAATGATCCAAAAAGTTCCCACGTTTCCCGTTGATGGACTTCCCTTGTTGAGGTGAAAAACCACCCCTAGATGAGACTTATTTACGATTATTCTCATTTTTCTCTGAATCCGTCATTCCCACGAAAAACAGGTACAGGAACAAAAATATTCCTCGTTAAATTCTACACAAAAAAAATTTATGGTCGATTTATGTACTCTCCGTCGTTTTCTTGCTATCGAAGCTTATAGTAGGGGGTAGTTTGGAGCGCTCGGCGAAAAATCTCCGACCGACCGAGTTCTTGGTGCGTTTTTTGTTAGTGGTTTCAGCTATAGGCCTATCACACTGTCGTCATTGTCGGTTAGTCGTCGTTAAGGTTTTCTTCAATCAGCTCCGCTTCAGTAGATGAATTCCAGCAGTCTTCTACGTGACAATTGGAGCACATTGTAAAAATGAACTTTCATCAATTTCAGGATTCCATGATTTAGCGTCACTGTAGCTTGCACAGGAAGCTAAATTCGTCAGTGCTTGGACAATACTGTTTGAAGCAACCTTCAGAATTTACCACGTCCCTCTGTACGCACACAGTTTCTCCAGCTTGTATCGTCTTTTTGCATATGAAACAATTGCCCGTAGGCTCCATGTTCGCAATACACCCTCACGTAGCCTCAAGAAACCGTTCAATTAACTGCCTTTTAATTTCCGTTTTCAATTTTGTTCACTAATACGAAATACGCACTCGACAATTTGTACCTGCTCTCCTTCCTCACATATATCAATCTGCCGAACAGATCAGACGGTGAAGCATGGCAGTGCTATGACGTTTTGAAAAATTTGGGCGAATAGAAATAATAAATATTATGAAGTACACGTTGTGGATATAATAAAAAATTAAAACAAAATAAATAATACACAAAACTGGTAGAGGAGATTCTAGTCTACAAGTTTTATCCTAATTATTTATTTATGTTAAAGTGGCCGTTTTGGAGATATTTGGTGTGAAAAATCACGTACCATCAATTTTTTGCCGGGCGCTCCAAAATACCCCCTGCTATGAGCAATGGAGTGGAGTAGACACATTAACCATAATACTTTTTTTGTGTAGAATTTGAGGCGAAATGTTTTTGCTCCTGTTTTTTGTGAGAATAATGAATTCAGAGAAAAATTCAGTCTTAGGAGGTTTAAAGGTAGTTGCGTGTCTAACTGTGTGTTAGATGATATAAGTTAAATTAAGATATAAGTCGGGTGATAAACAGTAAAGAAATATTGATTTTTCAACACAAAAGTTAAACAATTCCGCATGAATATGTATTTATGTCCAAAAACAAGCAAACTGGAAAAGTTTATGTTATTTTCCAATAACCAATATTGCCGTTAAAAAGAATTAAATTTTTTTTTAAATGACGTCGTCTTTTCGGTATCAAGATTGTGTTGAATTATTCCGATTTCTACCTGGAAATGTTCAGTGGTTAGCAGAACATTTTCTGGACGAGACTGGGGAGACTAGAGGAGGAGCTCTGATCCAGGTAAGTCTATTGTAATTTATGTACATTCAATTGAGAAAAAAATGAGAGTAAGGTTTGTTCAATTAAATTAGCATATCTACTTTAAGGATTAGGCCACCTATATTTAAGAAATTGTTTAGTAATAAGAGTAACGTAGAATGTCATTTACGACGGCAATTTAAACAAAATAATTCCAGAAATTGTAACTAAATTTCTGAACAGTCTCATTTTTTTCTTTATTGAGTGTACATACATATACAGTGTGTCCACGGATGGAGTATCCTATACCTAGGTGAAAATGTTTTTAATTTTAGTTTTAGCGAAAAATGTCGTTCTTGATGAAAAGTTTTGCGTATTCTGATTATAATAACAGTAAAAAATAACAATACAGCGTTCATGTAAAAAAAACTAACAGTAACAGTAAACAAAGAACATCTATTCAATATATCCTTCTCAAACTTCAAAATATCTCTCAATTCTCCATCTAAATTTTTTATAAGCGTTTCCTAGCATTTCTAAGGAATTTCATTTACGGCATCAATCAACTTGAAATTAAACAAAACCGCTTTGTGAACTTTGACATTTGTGAGGGTGAGTATAAGCCATTTAAGTTGTGGATATAAATAGGTTTTTTGCATTCAGTCCATCATCAGAAAAAAAATTCCAGCATTAATGTACAAGCTACTTATAATGCCAATAAAGAGTTTACAAGTGTCACTGCTAAATGCCAAAATCTGGAAGAATAGCACCATTATGTCGCAGAATGCAAATGTTCAACCATACAGTGTTACTAGCTGATCAAGGTTATGCAATAGAAAATTGTCTCGTTACCCCTTTCAGAAATTCTATAACTCATCAAGCAATGGATTTCAATAAGTTACTGAAAAAGGAAAGAGTCATAGTTGACAGAAGCTTTGGCCAGTTAAAGTAACGTTTCCACATATAATACGGAACTATGAAACTGACTTTAAGAAGTATACCTGCTGAAAGTTATACTCCCTGCTGTGTTTTACATAATGTCGCAAAATATTTAAAAGATAAATGATGATACAGTGTTTGAACAGAAATTGAACGTTTTTTTGTCTCTGACTTTTCTCCTTTAATCAAAGTCTGTTGCTGTTTGATGGCAGTGGTAGTAGTGGTCTTTGAGGTACCATTTTTGGTGGGGGCGGAGTATAATCCTCTGTTGGTTCTTTAAAATTTGTGTATGTCGAGGTAAGTTTCTTCGCCACTCGGAGAAAAATCAAACATGTTAAGTAAAATAAGTTGCAAATTGTTAATGGGTTAATGAAGCTTCTAAAATATTTTATGACCACTCGATTTTATTCAAGATTTTAAGCAAATCCTTATAAGGAAAAGTATTTTGTTATTAATATGAAAACAACAATTTGTTTTACTTGAACTGATCAGTAAAATCTTATACTTATAAGGAAGTGTTTACAGGGAATTCCTTATTTTCATTCATTCTACCATTGTAAGTATATAAAAACAATGATACTACCTATTACCTCACATAATAATAATAATAATAATAATAATAATTCGACTTTATTGAAATAGTCAAGTACAAGTAGCAGCGTATGTAGCAACCAACTCAACCAGTCATGTTCACTCTATAGCAATATACACATTACGTGTATTAGTACTAGATAAATCCCATTCTTTAAATTTAAATTTAAATTTGTTAATCTCAAAAGCTTTAAATTTATTTGGTAATCCGTTATAAATTTTAATTGCATGGTAGGTGAAAGATTTTTTGAACATAGCTATGTGCTGAGTAGGTATGTTACTACGTTTATTGCGGATGTTAACTCCATGAAAACTAGCACGAAAAGAAAATTTTGATCGCAGAGGGTGTAAATCGTGATTATCAAACATGATCTTATGTATAGGTATATGACCCTAGATGCAAAGTTCTGCGCTCTTCCATTCTCAACCAACCACTTTCATTAAATTTTTCAGAGATGTGATCATATTCCTTAACCCATACTTAAACCGTACGCATGAATTTTGCAGCTTCTGAATTCTATTCTTATCGATGGTGGTTAGACAAGAACCATACAACACGTTACAATAATTAAAATAGCTGAGAACCAAAGACTCACACAACATTTTCTTTAAGTGAAAGTTTAAAAAATGCCTACTACTGTATAATAGTCTTAAGGATCCGTATGCTTTTTGTAAGATTTTTTTGACCTGTTCTTTGAATCTAAGATTTTTAACAACTACCAACCCCAAATTGCTCACATGATCTACTACCTCAACATCTCCTTTGATTTGTATTTTCAAGGTATGCAATCTTTTTTACACTCCCAAATAACATACAAATTGTTTTTAAAGGATTTAACTTTAAATTAAACTCATCTGATAGCGTTCTAATTCTTTCCAGCTCGACACCGATATTCCGATTAACGATTAAATGTTTTTTAAACTCAAAGGTTGTATATAATTGAATGTCATCAGCATACGCTTGAACTTGATAATCGGATACTGATTTTATTATGTCTGTTGTATATATTATAAACAGTAAAGGACCAAGAATTGAGCCTTGCGGCACTCCCAACTCAATTTTAACTTCATTAGGATATTTATTGTACAGTCGTATCTGTTGATACCGGTCAGAAAGATACGACTTTATAAGAGACAGAGATGTGGTATTAATACCGTAGTACTTAAGCATGGCGCAAAGTAAACAATGATTAATTGTGTCAAAAGCCTCAGAGAAGTCCAATAATACCAGCATGCCAATCAACCCTTGATCGTAAGCAGAAAATAAATCATCAGTAACTTTGGCAAGCGCAGTAGACGTATTATAACCTTTCCTAAATCCGCACTGTGAATCTGAAATTATGTTATTAACAGTGACAAAATCATACATTTGAGTATATAGAAGTTTCTCAAAGAGTTTTGATAGTACGAGGAGTAAACTAATAACACACAAATCTGAGAATGATCTAGGATTTGAATTTTTAGGTATTGGAACTCCTATAATCGTTTTCCAAATCATTGGATAATAACCTACTTCAATGCAATAATTGAATAAATGTAATAAATATGTGTATATAAACTAAGTCAATTACGTTATCATTGTTAGAGAAATATTATCATTTCCAGAAGAGTTTGATTTTATAGTATTAAATTTTCCAACAACCTCATGTAACTTAACCATCCTAAATTCAAAATTGAGTTTTTATTGCACAAATTATTATTGTAATAATTGTTTCTATTGTTACTAACAGTGTTAATTCTTTGCACATTATCAACAAAATGTGAGTTCAGTTGATTAACGTCACTCAAAGTATCAGAAATGCTACGCGTTTGATCTTTGCATAGGTACATTTAATTCTTTTAGTCTTGACCACAAATCGTATGGTTCGTTATTAGCTGCAACTGTATTAATATAATTCTTCTTTTCCCTTCTAATAAGACATAGCGTGTTATTCCTCATTGTCTTATATTTTAAACAAATCTGCGTTTGTCCGAGAACGCTTATGTTTTGCAACTGCATATCTCTATTCTTCATTGCTAATTTTACGTTTTGGATCATCCAAGGCGCCTTCGGTTTTGTGACGCGTACTGTCTTTCGTGGTGCATGTATGTTAAATACCGAATCAATGTATTTATTTAATAAACCAAGTTTAACATCAACGTCATTTTCTCGAACAAACTCTATCCAAGGTCGGATAGAAACGCTTCACGATTAAAGTTCTTAAAGCATCATTCTAAGCTCAATCTTACAACTACCTATCTTGACTTCACAATAAGTTAATTTATGGTCAGTAAAGCTATCACAATTGACTGTTCCCGTGGATAATACAGTATCTTCATCAGATATGAAAATCGGATCTATTAACGTAGCAGTTTTTCCACATATTCTAGTAGGTTCATTGACAATTTGTATCAAATCGTAATTATTCGTTAAAAAAAGATCATTGTTAACAATTAACTTGTATATAATTTGTGAAGAATCCTGTACATTAGCTTTTTTAGTCATGTTGGTCAAAGTGTAATGAAACCTGAGTGAAACTAAACTTGTAATTTTAAGGTTATGTTAATAAAAATAACCCACACAAAATAAAAATGTCTTTACAAATATATACCAAATTATTTCCTCAGGTTTTAAGAAACATTCAAAAAACACAAATAATTTATAGCAACCACAAACCATTATCAGTATGTTTATGTCGATTTCAGTCGTCTGAATCCAGTTCTAAAAATCCCACAGGAGTCTTGGTTTATACGGGTGTTTTAACCCGTCAATTACGTGCTGTTAAGGTAACTACATTATAAAATGAGGCTCAGGTAATATTAATTTGTTTCAGATATTTTCTATGATGACTAGCATTACAGGCATCGTCGCACAACCAGTTATTTATAAACAATTGATTGCATTAGGAAACTTACCCCTTGTAGTAGTTATTTGGTCATTCTTCGGATTTTTTACAATAGGGACTCCTGTTTTACTTCATATGATCGCTAAAAAATATGTAACGGAGCTTCGATATAAGTCTGATTCTGATTCGTATGTAGCGACAACTGTCAACTTGTTGAATTTAAAAAAAGACGTAAGTGTTAGTGGTTACATATTTAAGAAGGTTGTTAATTTCTTTGTTGCAGTTAGAGTTTAGGCCTGATGATGTTAAGGTACCTGAAGTTTTAGGAATGTTTACAAGTTTCATTGCTAAAGGCAAGCCACTGTTTGTAGAACCAAAATTGTTTAAAGAACCTAATCATTATGGTAGAATTATGGGGTATGATAAGCCAATTGATTTAAAGTTGTATCAAACGTCTTTTAATAATGACGATGATAAGAAGTAGTCTTGTCATTTATTCTAAACTTTGTTGAATAAAATAATTTAAAGAAGTAAGAACGTTTTATTTCTAATTGTGAGAATAGAATGTACAACGTTATAAAAATATAAAATAGGTCTTAAACATCTTACAAATTAGCACGTTTCTTGTTCGCTTGCAAAGCTGCTTTTATTTTGCTTCCCAAGTCTTCGTCGACTTGTGTGAAATTCTTGACGGCCCGCTCTTGGATAAAATCGAGGGCATCTTTAAGATGGCCAGCAATGTTAGCAATTAAACGTTCTTTATGCTTTGCATCCAAAACATCTCTATAGAAAATTCTCGGTTGTGAATAGTTGTCTTCTGTAAACCCAGAGTCATAACGATTCACAACTCCTGATAAACTATAAGGTGGTATCAATTTCTGTGCTCGAAGATCCTCTTCGGGCCCACCGAAACTATTGGGATGATAGTTTGGTGCACCTCCTTGATTCTCGATGGCTGAATTACCATCTCTTTGGTAATGGCGTACTTTACAACTGAATTCTTTTGGTAGGGAGTTTACAGGTAATTGCAAGTGGTTGGGACCTAGACGATGACGATGAGTGTCGCCGTACGAAAACAAACGTCCGAGCAACATCTTATCCGGTGATGGTTCGATTCCAGGTACCATATGAGCTGGATTGAAGGCAATTTGCTCAACGTCGGAGAAGTAATTGGATGGATTTTCGTTAAGTACGAGTTTTCCGACCTTTATTAGCGGATATTCGCCGTGCGGCCAGATTTTGGTTAAATCAAACGGGTTGAATTTGCACGACGCGGCTTGCTCTGGAGTCATTACTTGAATCGACATGGTGTAAGATGGGTACTTCTTACAGGCGATCGAGTTGTACAAATCTCTGATGCCGAAATCGGGATCAGTGGATGCTAGCTCACCAGCTTTGACGGGATCAATGCAATCGATACCTTGATCAGTTTTGTAATGGAATTTGCAATAAACAGATTTTCCATCGTCGTTAATCATTTTGAAAGTGTGCGAGCCGTATCCGTTCATGTGCGCAAATCCGTTCGGAATACCTCTGTCGGAAAACATAAACATAGTTTGGTGAGTGGTTTCAGGTCTTAGAGTAATGAAATCCCAGAACATGTTCGGATCTTTAAGATGGGTTTGCGGGTTGCGCTTTTGGGTGTGGATGAAATGCGGAAACAAGACCGGATCGCGAATGAAAAAGATTGGAGTGTTGTTTCCGACCAAATCCCAAATACCATCTTCGGTGTAGAATTTGACAGCGAAACCGCGAGGATCGCGGACCGTATCGGCCGAACCGGATTCGCCGCCGACAGTCGAAAAACGCACGGCGATCCTAGTTTTTTTTCCAATTTCGGAAAAAACTTTGGCCGCGCAATATTTGGAGATGTCGTGAGTTACTTCGAAGTATCCGAAAGCACCGGCGCCTTTTGCGTGCACCACGCGTTCCGGTATGCGTTCACGATCGAAGTGAGAAATTTCGTCCAAGAAGTGAACGTCTTGTAAAAGTATGGGTCCTCGTTCGCCTACCGACAGAGAGGCGTCTTTTACCGCTAACGGACATCCTACGGCGGTGGTCACCGGATTGGTGTTCTGTAACAAAACGAATTTTAAATTTGACGAAATAGATGGTACTTTGAACTTTTTATCTGTTTATGAAATAGACACATTTTATCTAACTGAATGTAGTTGCCAGGGAAGATACACATGACAATGGACTTTTAACATTTTTGTATTAAAATATATTATAATTAGTTTGGGTCAATCGAAGTACTTTGTGTGATAATTAATTATTACGGTAGACTTTTTTACTTTTATGAAATGAAAGCGCTCGAAAAACCCAGTTTTGATCCCAGTTTTTTTAGAAAGCGGTTTTGACACAGTTTATTTTTAAGTCGCAGATACAGATCTTATAATGAATAATTTATCGAACTGCATGTGATCTTTTGTCAAGAACCGCTCGAGAATGTTGTTTACAAGAAAAATTACGCAAATTTCATACAAAAATAATGAAGGTTAAAAGATCGCATGATTAAAGTACGGAGTTTTTCTATGATGCAAATGATTGAACTGTGGACTTTTTAATTAGGTCAGAATATGACTCGGCATTAAATTTTCTGTGCACCTGTAATTAACGATTGATTTGTTATCATAAGGGTTCTATTGATTTCGATTAGTATTCGTCTGCAGCTTCTATTTTAAATTCAAGGATTTTCCATAACTTGTTTGAATAATGTTTATCTTCTGATAAATTGTAAACATCAACTAAATTTGTTCTAGAACCGATTAAAAACTACGTAATTTACAATGATATCAATTCAAAGGAAAAATCACAATTTTCGAGAATATCGCGTTACTTCGCCTTATCTTAAGTAGACACACTCAGCTTAAATCTGATACGTAATCAATATTATATAACAACCCAAATTAATTTGTGTCAAAAAAACGGGTATTTATTAACACCTAATCCCGAATAGAAAGAACACATGTTACGCCACTGTGTAATCTTCGCCCGGTGACAAACAAGAACAACAACAAAAAACGTTGCGCCTCATTAAAACTATAATTAAACATCTTACCTTGTTTTGATTTTTCCACTCAAGTAATTGATTTGCTGCGTGGTCACTCATTTTGTCGCAGTTACACTTAGAATTAGAACTTCTACGCCCTGAACTCAAGCTAAATAAAAATGAAAGCCGAACTTGCTTATATAGAGAACGAAGGAAATTATTATCTAGCCTGACAAGCATGCGCTCTTTATTGTACTGCGTCCTGTTTTTGAAATTTACATGCAATTTTTGAATTTTTTATCTAAATCTATAGTCGATTAAAAAAGTCGTGGAAATACGACTTTCATTTAAAAATAAATAATTGTTGCATTTGTAATTAATCAATATTTGTTTAACGAATGTGCCATGTCACTGTCATAAATTAAATTGTAAACAATTTATTTTTGAAAATTATCAGTGGCGTAACATACGAATAGATTCCATCTTTTGTACTGAATATTAATACTTTCTATAGAAAAATAAATATGAACAGCTATTTAAAATTTTTATAACCCCAATTTTTTTTTGTCAATATTATTCCTAAATATTTTTATCTGGTACAGGAAATTTCTGATTATGGTATTTATTATCGGTTCTACAATATAGATTGTAGTGGTTACAACATTCTTTGTTTTTGTTTTTGTTACATATATTACGACCCATTAAAAATAAGATTAATTTTTACTTTTTGCAATGATTTTTCACATCAAAGCGTCAGAAATCAATAATTTTATTACTAGCGTGTATATAATAGTAACATTAATTATACATTATTAATCAATTATTGTAATAAAGTGTCACGCTTTTAAACCGTTTTATTACTTTTCAAATGATTAACGTAATTTATTGCATATTATTTAAGTAAAATACTGCGATTTATAATATGTTTTTATAAGACTTAAACTATTTTTTTAAAGAAAAATTACAAATGTTTTTATACAGTGTGTCCAAGATAATGATGAACAGCATGGGGATCTCGGAAACCGTTATTTATTTATTTATCCGTATGGTACATTATACAAATATTATATAAGTGTTATGTATGGTGCCCCAGAAGATCAGTATAAACCTGTATAGTGTGGTGACGAAACCGTGTGCAATAGTGGATTGGTTCGTCTTTGGCAAAGTATTTAATTCAAGGTTTAGGAAAACCACTAAAACCTAAACATGCCAACCCTTACCCACCTTAGTATTCACATGTAATAATATTAATTAAGTGTATAAACATTATAGAAGGTAAATAAGAACATAAAATATAACAGCACAGTCATTGCATGACGACATATAATGGACCAGTTCAAGCGCCAGTCACGACAATAACAAAAAAAATAGTAGGTTAAAGAAATAGCAAAACAAAATAATGGAAAAACAGATAATCAAGACAAGAATACAAAACATTGCTGAACTTCAGATGTACTTCAGATTCATAAGCCATATAATATTGCTTCATCCGTTAAATTATGAATGTTTGAAACCCTCCTTTAAACTTCGTTAATTGACAATCCTCTACAATATGTGTAACGGTCTCTGGTTCGTTTCCACAGTCACAATTTGGATTAGAAATCGCACCCCATTTAAACAACATAGAGTTGCATTTTGAATGGCCTGTTCTTATGCGATTTACTTTTGACCAATTTTTTCTTTTTTGATCAAAGCCCGGGACTTCTATTGTTGGATCATCAATGAGATGTTTATTGAAAACATCAACTTCAGACCATAATTTTTTCACTCTTCAACTTCAGAAAAGCCGTACTTAAGTAGTCTTGCAACCATATAGGACTTCAAGATTTAAGTCTTTTAGCAAGAGGGTTGTCAATGTCATTCCAAATTGGTAAGTTTTTGTTGAGTTGGCATTTATGTCAGTCTCGTTTTAACGCAGCTTTTCGTCGAATGTTTGATGGAGTAATATTACAAAGAACAGGAAGCCAATCGAGAGAAGTAGATTTAATGGTTCCACTAATTATACGCATAGTGCAATTCAACTGGGCATCTATTTTTTTTGTATGATAACTATTCAACCAGACAGGAGCACAATATTCTGCTGTAGAATAAACTAATGCCAATGCAGCTGTACGAAGTGTCTTTGCATCTGCTCCCAAGTTGTTCCAACTAATTTTTGAATGACATTATTTCTTGTTTTCATTTTTGTTTGACTTTTTCTAAATGATCTTTGTAAATTAAAAACGTATCTAAAGTTACTCCCAGATAAACTGGGTTAAAATTATGGTTTAACTTTGTATTATTAAAGATAACATTAAGTTTTCTACTTTTTTCTCTATTACTTAAATGAAAACAAGAAACCTCTGTCTTTTTAAGATTGAGGCATAATCGCCATTTTTTGAAATAATTTTCCATAATACGCAAATCATCAGATAGTTTATTTTCAATTTCGAAAAAATCTAAATGTTGAAATGAAATTTCCATATCATCGGCGTAAACGAATTTTCGATATTGTAAAGAAGGAAGATCAGAAATATATAGATTAAAAAAAAATAGGTGCAAGAACCGATCCCTGTGGAAAACCATTATTTAAAAATCTAAATTTGCTGTTTTTATTTCTAACAAAAACTCTAAACTTCCGATTAGACAACATATTTTCAATAAAAAAAATAATTTTGGAACAAGGAATAATGTTAAACAATTTAAAAAGTAAACCTTCTTTCCACACGGTATCGTATGCAGCAGTTAAATCCGAAAAGGCAACTCCAGTTTTAAGTTATTTTTTTGAAATCCAGCTTTGATATGTGTTGTTAATGCCAATACTTCATCACAACAACTTCCACCGGATGGAAATCCTGCTTGTTCAATTGGTAATTTATCTTCTATTAACGGATTAATTCTTTGAAAAATCTATTTTTTCAAAACCTTATAAATTACACTTAACCGTGACAGATACAGAATCGGTTAAATTTGAAAAAAGTTTCCCACTCAAGGTGTCGACATTTTGCTGTTTTTCGTTTTCGTTTTCATTATATTCTGAAGTTATTCGAAAAGTTACCAAAAAACTGAGTGCATTTTGTCATTGCCACTCTTTCTGCTTTACAAGATGGCGTTCGCGAATTTTTACTACAACGTTTTGTTTCGAAGAAACCATCATCAACTTTATTTTTTCTTATTGTACTCATAAAAGTACACTCTGTCTAAGAAAGAATGTTTCATTACAAATTCAACGATGTACTACACAATATGATTATTCGTGACTTTATTGAGAAAAAATAACGATTTATTAATCTTTTTGGTCTAGTGTGCGGTGAATGAAACCATGGCAACGACAAAATGAATGACAAAGTAAAGGGTGATTCAAAAAGAGCACCGGTTTTTAAACGGCTGGTAAATTTTCGTTAATCGGTTGGCAACATTGCGTGACCTCGATTCTATTTCTAGGAACATTCTGATTGTCAATTCTGATCGCATTTCTTTCGATCTTGCAGTCTGTGTCTAACCATGGAGAAGTTTACTTGTGCGCAACGAGTGTTAATCGTCAAAACGTTCTATCAGAATGGAGAGAGTTATGCGGCTACTGTCAAGCGACTTCGCGGTACTCTAGGATGAAATGAAGCACCGACTGAATCAACAGTTCGCAGACTCATGAAAAGTTCTTTGAGACAGGCGAAATGGAAGTGGAAACTTGTCGTGCAGTAATAGTAAATTTCATGGACAGAGTTGATGCGTGCCAGCGCAGTAGATGAGGAAACATGCATGACATCATTTTTCATACATGGAATCGTAAAGTGAGATAAACATATTGATGTATTTATTTTCAATTTTTCGTTTAAATAAACCTCTTGATTTGATATATTAAAACCGGCACTCTTTTTGAATCACCCTATAGTATCAGTTTAGCAACGTTTTTCAGTGTAGGTCATATTTTACAATGGAGCAAGTAATATTTTCAATTTGAGAAAAATTTGATATGCTGTCTTGCTACATTACATGCAGGAGAAATTCTATAGAAGCCAAACACTTGTATTTGATCAAGTACCCGGAACGGAGGTATCTAGGAAAGTCCATATTTAGGCTTTTGGTGTCCAATCTAAAAGAATACGATTCATTCAAGCAACCCGTACTGTCCCGCCAAAAACATTTGAACGCAGCAACATTTTCTGTTTGCCGTAGGTATCAAAAAGATTTGAAATTTACGTGTTCCATTATATGACCTACACTGAAAGACGTTGCTAAACTGATACTACTATTAGCGCGGGTCGAAAAAAAAATTTTAGAAATAGGTTTTGTCATACTTGTAAAAGGATGTGAAATCCACCAAGAAAATAAATGATTTTTTGTTTACTTAAAAATAATAATTTTAGCCGCGCCCCCACCCCCAAATATATCAAAATTTTAAATCCAAACTAAGGGGCTGTAATAGTTATAAAATGTATCTTATGTGTCTAAAGAACACACATACCAAAAAAAAAACAATTATTTTAATATTTGACCGCGCCCCTGAGCACTTACCATTAAGTGCGTATACCAGTATACAGTTTTTCGCTTGGAAAAGAGATGACATATAATCGTTACTAATGACTTTGTTTGTCTATAAAAAAATATTCATCGCTTTTCAACCCAGAACTCACCGCGTGGAGGTAACTCTATGTCGACTTCCACCCCCTCCTTCCTCCCTTCCTACCTTCCCTGTATACTCCTACATCTAGGTACTTATGAGTATTTACTTCTTACTAGAAAAATATTGTCCTTTGTTTTCAAACGATGGCAAACTGCTTCTAGTCTCTAACTTGACCCAAATGTAGCTATCTCTTGAAACGGCACCACATACTTTAGATGCTTCAGTCACCAACTTTACACAGTCCCGACTGCTTGGGTGTGACATGGAAACTTGACTGTTGATAGAAATATAAAGGACTTAGTTTGTATGGCGTGTACTAAATCTTCAATACTTACATTTTTTGTCAGAGGAGTCTCTGTCACATTGCAGTAACCCCAATCTATCAGCTCCGTATAATCTTGGGCTTTGAAATTTATTTTTGGAACTCTAAATATTCTTAGTCTCGCTGGAGATTCTGTCTTGCTTTCAAGATGCGCCTAATTCCCAGTTCTCTTTATGCACCCTTTTGTCTGATATCATTGCTAAGAGAATGTTCTCTGGATGGGCGAAATAAGCATTTGTGGAAATCACTCGATTAATAATAGTTTTAATTGTATCCAGAAAGTCTCTTGATTTATTTACTATTTCGTACAAATGTACGGAACCATACTGAGTACTGACAACTGGGTTGTGTTTTTATTAGAAACCAGACTGGAGCATAAACTTTCATAACAAAAGTGACAAGTAAAATAAGGTTTTCTGAGGACAGCTCTGTAGAAATATACAATCGCAGCAGCCGGTTTGCTGTTGTTAGCCATCGTGCATAGCCCATTTTACCAGGGTCTTTATTGAATAAACTTTCAGAGCAGTGGCTTTCTTGAATGGCAGAGCATAAACGGTATAGATAATGTTGATCTGTACTAAGTGCTTTTTCATCAACTTGAGATAAAATTACATCAATTTTTTGAAAATTTACGACAGGTCTTGATTCGCATGTTGCTAGCAAAAATACGATTAGACCAGAAAAAGAATAGGGGCCTTTAGTGTGTCCGTCGAGGTCGTAAAGAATATGTTTGAGTGGTTATTCATTTGTGTGCAACAAACAAATTACCCTCTGTAAGGGTCTTTCAACATGAAGTTCAATCAAACGTATAATACCGCTCTTCCAACCAGTATTTACATTGGTACCATCACAACCAATCACCGTTAAAGAATGTAGGTCAATATGTAGAAAATAATACTTTGTGATATATTGAACGCACTACCAGGCGGGTTAATCTTTACATAGCCAAACTATGTACATACTTCCTGGTTTTTCAATTATTGATACGTGCTCCTGTTGTTTTGTAATACGACGTCCTTGAACAACAATCATTGTCTGGTCCTTCCTTCCATTAAAATACATTCCTTGAATAGGCTTTTGAGATTTAATTGCTATTCTGTGAACAGCCGTCCTTTTTCTCTTCAGTTCTCTCCAAACTTTGCTTTTATCTATAACATTTTCAGGACACTAATCCAAAATCATGCAAAGTCGCAGTAGCAATTTTCGCTACGGTTCGATTTGAGGCTCCTGTCATGTCTGCAATTTTGGCAATACTTGGTAGAGCTTTTCTGAGTTGTACGAATTTTTTTGTATACTGAATATTAGCAGCTGAAGTATCTAGAGAGTATGACCACTTAAAATCTAGATCTTCTGATATGTCTTTGTCTAAAGGTGATGACGATGATGTTTCATCCAGTATTTCAATCTCTTCATCTGTTTTTTAAGGTGACAAACCCGCTCTTTCTGGTTTTGTGTTTTTTTTGTGACTACCCGATTTATACCACCGATGCGCATTTTTCTTTGTTCTTTGGACGTTTAATGACTTTTTTATTTTTTTCGCAGGTATAAGTATTAATATCAGTACACTTACAGAAACGTATATCAAATATTCTTTTTGATTATGTTTTGAAGTTATCCATTTTTGATTGAAGAAATGGAGTATTTCTTTGTTTTAAAGGCTTAATTAAATTTCTGTATTTTTTGTGATAATCCGTAATCATATCTACTATTCGGTTGTGTGTGACAGTTGCTAACGAAGTTCTATACATGCTGAATTTTGTTTGCGACAATTTTAGCAACTTGACTATCCGGTGGTTGTTTGCTACTGTCTCCCTTTAATTCGGTTTGAACGAAAAAAAAACACCGCATCATTTCTACATAAGTGGGGAGGAAAGTCTGCAATTCTAAATGCTGCCCAAACCAAAAAAACGTGGTTTCCTTACATATTGTTACATAATGTTTTGTTCAACGTAACTGTGTAGTTCAGAAATCTCAATAATAAACGATAAAAGAAAATTCTATTGATTTAATATAGCAAAAAAAAATATCAAACAAAAACAAAAATAATTCTGGAGTGTAAACCAGTTAATATAAAGAAATTAAAAGGTACGATGCAGTATAACCTCGACCACATTTATAGATAACAGTATTTTTATGTACACTCATGAAATTTAAAACTTGGACACCACAATTTCTGTAAACAAAAGTTTGCACATTGTGAAGCGGGCTTAAGGGTATCATTTACAATTCTAACAGCAGGTAGTCTCAGCAGGGGTTATCTTATAGAAGGACTGTAGAATGAATCATTACACTAAGCACGTTTTAGAAAATAGGTAATTTACGTTGCTTACTTAATTTTTTCTTTAAAGAATATATTTGAAGGTATCGCTAATTAAACACCATAGCTCGATTAATTATCGAATCAAAATTTTGTTTAGGAAATGTTTACAAAATAAAATTAGAAATAATTTTGATTTAAAAACGTCTACAAGCAATAACTTTTAAATTAAATCAAAAACTAAACATGGTTATTTGGGTTGACTGATTATTACTTATTTTTAAATAAATCTAACCTACTAATTATTGTAAGTCATTAAACTCTCTATTCATAATATTTAGTCCTTACAAAATGTATATTTTATGACGTTTCATTTTTTTCTGTAGTTAATATAAAAAGTGAAAATAAAAACTAAGGCAATTCTCAACGTATATATTTAGTTTTTGACAAGAATTTATTACATAATTATAATTAAGATACCAAGTTATAGTTTAAAATTAAATGAAAACTTTTTTTTTTAATAAAGGTATTACTATATAAATAAATATAAGAAATCAATAATGGGTGTGACCTCCATTATTATTGATACATTCTTGGAGGCGTCTGCTCATTGACGCTATCAAGGTATCAATATAATTAATAATTATCGTTTCCCATGCGGTATCAATGGCTGCAATTAGTGCATTACGGTTTACTGGTATAAAATTTGGCCCTTGTTGTCTTCGGATAACAGCAAGTATTCGAGCCCAAACATTTTCGATAATATTAAAATCTGGGCTTTTTGCTGGCCAGGGTACAACCCACGAAGTATGAATAGGGGCGTTGTCCTTTAACAACAAAAATACATTATGAAAATGTTAATTCAACAGATTTTTTGCAGAAAGTATAGTGAAATAAGAATACTTACTTGTTGGAAAATATAATCTTCGTCTGGATAAAACACTTCGACTGAAGGTTTCATAATAGTTTCCAAAATATCTAATAACGCAGCAGAATCAAGACGTCCATCGATAGCCCAACAAATTCCTAGACCCCGCGCGCTAAACCAACCCCATACATTCACAGAAAAATAACCACTTCGTTTTTTAGGACATATGTGATTATTTTCGTAACGAGTTCGTTCCATTCTAAAAACTTTTAGTGGTCCATCGTTGTGGCTATTGAACGTTTTTTCGTCGCTAAAAATCACTCGATTCCAAAATTCCAAAGGTTCGTTCACATATCGCCTTGCAAATTCCAGACGACGTCTCATATTTTCGTCACTGAGAACTTCTTTCGCAGCAGTTGTTGACGCCAAAGTGCATTTTGTTTATTGAATACCCATACCGACTTACTTTTAGTTAAGTTTTTATATTCACAATAGTTTTAGAAGTTTTTTAGTAATGCTGATTGACAGCAAATAAATAATGTATTGCTTTATGTATGTCTCTATACTTAGAGTTACTTATCTTCGGTAATGCTGAGGGACACATCCTTTGTTCTAATCGCTTGGAAAATTACCTACACTTAAGAAGGATTAGTCACTCAGCAGTTTAGGTTTTAGTTTGTTTATTCAGGTGCAAGAAAGAATATAATTTAGATGATTTAACTGATTGGTCAAACCTTTATGAATAGAAAAATATTAACCAATCAGGTAAAAACGGAAGTTTTCTTGTTTTTACAAAATTTAGATTTTAGTCAGTTCTTCGGGAAAACGAAGCCGCGTTAGTTATATAAATTGTAACCAATTACATGTATTTTTAAGGGTTATATAAAATGTTAATCAGTAATCAATTTTATTTCAATCATTTTATTTAAACCCAAATCAACGCGGTTCACGAAGACGTTACAAACAATCAAATACGCAACATTTTGGTCCTTCGATACAAATTTGAACCAACGCACATAAAAAATCTTAAAAATCGCAAAACAAAGATGATTAACCTACTGTGAAGCTACATACCTACAAACAAAGGTCAGTGTCTGAATTCCTTTATTCTATTTAAACTATAATCCCTTTTCATATACAGACATTAACAATTTGCGTAATAATGTTATTTTAATCTAGCCAAATTGTGTGTCTTAAACAAATCATTATAATCTATTATATTCAAAGTGAGGTATTGCATTGCATAACAATTGATCTAATTTACATGCGTTCGTTACATATAATAATACTAAAACAAACCACCTAAACAAATTAGGTATTAATCTAATTAATCTAAATCATTATAAAGTATTGCGCGCAAATCAAGCTTGTAACTTATTCATTGAAAACAATTTGAATCATATTTTTAATAACTCTCTAATCAATCATAATCGAGTTAGTGCCGATATAAAATGGCGGAACTTAAAGAATTAATTAGTACACGTGGTAAATTTAAGAGTAGTTTAACGCGTTTTAAAACATATCTTGATAAAGTAGACGAATCCCTTGTTGATACATTTAATCTAGAAGATCGAATCAAAGAAATAGAATCACTTTTAAATAAATTTGATGAAGTACAAACAAAAATTGAAAGGTTAGATATTGTAGAAACAAATAGTGACGTAAATAAACATGAGAAAGAACGGCAGTTATTTGAGGATGAATATTTTGACTACCTTGCTCGTGCAAAACGTATATTACATAACACCACACTGGTTAATCCCACACAAAGCGAATCAGGATTGTCAATACAAGCCAATTCAAGCGGTCTTGTTACAAAAATGTAAAATTGCCACCTATACCGTTACCCACATTTGACGGATCTTACGATCAGTGGTTATATTTTCGTGACACTTTTACGTCTATAGTACATAATGATAATCAAATTTCTGATATTCAAAAATTCCATTATTTACGGTTATCATTAAAAGGGAAGCGTCCCAACTCTTACAATCATTAGAGGTCTCTACCGCAAACTATAAAACTGCATGGTCAATGTTAGAAAAACGGTATGAAAACAAAATTTATTAGTTACTAATCATATTAGAGCACTCTTCAATCTGCCTACTTTAACAAAAGAATCGCATACACAAATGAGATTGCTACACGACGGTTTAAATAAACATATACGAGCCTTAGAAGTTCTTGAACAACCGGTTCAATATTGGGATGCGTTAATAGTATATTTAATCATAAACAAACTAGATACCATTACACGCAGGGAATGGGAATCGCTTAAAACTAAACAAACAGCCGTCCCAACAATCACAGAACTTTCTGACTTCTTAGAACGAAGGTGCAGATTATTAGAAACCATAAAACCTCAAAGTGATCAAAAGGTAACCTTTTATAGAGAAAAACCAAATCCTATCTTGCAATAGATAATTCTTTAAAATGCATTTTTGTTCAAAAATCATGGCATAACTCAATGTCCAACATTTCTAAAACTTACTCCAGAACAGAGATTTTCCGAATCAAAAGTTAAAAATCTCTGTATCAATTGTTTAAAAGATAACCATACCACAAAGGCCTGTAAATTAATTTTTAATTGTAAAGTTTGCCAAAAGCGTCATCATTCACTTTTACACTTTGTTGTAACTAATAATGAAAACACTAATAACGGCATGCCTAGCGATCAAATAGTATCTGCACACACTTATAACTCAAAAGATCAAATAATCCTTTCGACGGCGCTAGTCAAAGTTCAAGATAGCTTAGGAGATTACCATAATTGTCGGACGTTATTAGACAGTGGATCACAAAGTAATTTTATAACGGTTGATCTTGCAAAAAATTAAATCTTAATCAATCAAAAATAGATGTATCAATATGCGGAGTAAACAACAGCTTAAGTAATGTAAATTATAGTACCTCAATCAAATTAAAATCTAATTATAGTTCATTTACTATTAACATTACTTGTTTGATTTTACCAAATATAACAGGCAATTTGCCCACAACTTCATTTGATAAAGCAGTTTTAAATATACCAGAAAATATTCCTTTAGCAGATTCACAGTTCAACATTTCAAATAAACTAGATTTATTAATCGGTGCTGATACATTTTGGCAATTAATAAGAGCGGGTCAAGTAAGTTTAGGAAAAACAAGCCGATACTGCAAAAACGGTGTTAGGTTGGATTGTATCTGGTCCTATTCTACATTCTCATAATAATTCAAAACATACTGCAATGTCGTCACAAATGACGAAATTCAAACAAATTTACAAAAATTTTGGGAATTAGAAGAAGTTGACCAAATAAAATCTCTTTCACATGACGATCAACAAGCGGAAAGCTTATTTAAAAATACTACACAGCGCGACACAACGGGGAGATTTATTGTAAGGATACCTCTAAAACAATCAGGTCAAATTCTAGGAAACTCAAAGGAGTTCGCGTTAAAACGTTTTTATGCTTTAGAAAACAAATTAAACAAAAACGCAGAAATTAGGGAACAATATGTTCAGTTCATGGACGAATATTATAAGTTAGGTCACATGACAGAAGTAAATCCAAGCGACGATGACACATCATATTACATACCACATCATTGTGTCCATAAAGAATCAAGTATCACTACTAAACTTCGCGTAGTGTTTGATGCTTCATGCAAATCCACATCTGGTATTTCAATGAATGACTTACAATATGTGGGGCCTCCAATCCAAAACGATTTATTATCAATTATTATGCGCTTCAGAATCCATAAGTATGTGCTAGCTGGAGATATCACAAAGATGTATAGACAAATTCTTGTACACCCCGATGATAGGAAACTGCAAAAATTATCTGGAGGTCAAACCCTCTCAATTCAATTCACGAATATGAACTAAACACCATTACCTACGGAACCACTAGTGCTCCTTTCTTAGCAATAAGGTGTTTACAAGAATTAGCCTATGAAAATGAAAAAGAATACCCTAACTCTAGCGCAATAATTTTAAAGGATTTTTACGTAGATGACCTGTTAACAGGTGCTAATACAATTATAGAATTAAAAACCATCTACAATGAAATCAAATTAATATTAAATACGGGTTGCTTCTCTTTAAATAAATGGGTGTCTAACAGTTCCCAACTATTACGCGAGATTGCAAACTCAGAATCAAACATAATCCTTAACATTGGGAAAAATAACGAAACTCAGACGCTAGGTCTGTTATGGCATTCTCAGACTGATCTATTAAGCTATAAAGTGCAAAAATCCAATTAACGCCACAAATAAATAAAAAGATTTGTTCTTTCGGTGATTGCTCAAATCTACGATCCTTTAGGACTTATTGGGCCGGTCATAATAGTAGCCAAAGTATTTCTTCAAAAACTATGGCAATTAAATATTGGGTGGGACGATTATCTTCCAGCAAATTTACGAAATGAATGGAAACAATTCCACAGCAATTTAGATTCTTTAAATCACCTTAAAATCTCAAGACGTGTCACATGTGATGATGTAATTGAAACTAGCATCCATGGATTTTCCGATGCGTCACATACTGCCTATGGGGCATGTGTATATATTCGAACTAAAAACAAAAGGGGTGAGGTAACCACACATCTGATTTGCGCCAAATCAAAAGTCGCACCAATAAAGGTTATTACAACACCAAGGTTAGAACTATGCGCAGCACTGTTGCTGGCAAAATTAGTAAAAACAGTAAAATCAGCTTTAAATATTGACATAGATTCTACGTATTTGTGGAGTGATTCAACCGTAGTATTATCATGGTTACACGGAGACCCGAATATGTGGAAGGTGTTTGTCGCCAATCGCACATCACAAATTCAAAATCTAACTGTTAATGCAAAGTGGTGTCATATTCGCACGGAAACCAATCCTGCCGACTTAATTTCAAGAGGCACGTCTCCTACTGTGCTAGCTAATTCAGATTTATGGTGGCACGGGCCGGAATGGCTAAGATTGCCAACCCAAGAATGGCCAATAACCGAACTACATAAACCTATGCAATCTTCAGAATATTCTAAGGAAATGCGAAAACGTAAACTAACGGTATTAATTACAAGTAACTGGGACAATTTATATAATCGATATTCGTCGATAAACAAACTGCAACGAATAGTCGCGTATATTTTTAGATTCAAACAGAACACTCTATTAAAAACAAAACAATATGGCCCTCTTACGAATGATGAACTAAATTATTCTTTAACAACGTTATTAAAAATCGCTCAATCTCAAACCTTCCTGACGATATTAAATCTTTAACGCGCTGTAATCAGGTCAAACAAAACAGTAAACTGCTACATTTAAATCCATTTATTGATGATCGTAATATATTAAGGGTAGGGGAAGGTTAAGTAAATCCAATACCAATTTCACAAAAACATCCTGCATTACTAGCAGGCAATCACCCCCTTAGTAATTTATTAGCTAAAACCGAACATATTCGACTACTGCATGCAGGACCTCAGCATTTATTAGCTAGTTTAAGAGAAAAATTTTGGATTCTTTCAGGCCGTAATCTAGTTCGAAAAATTGTTCACCAATGTGTCACTTGTTTTCGGGTACAACCGAGAGATACCAATTACCTGATGGCTGACATACCAAACTACCGTTTAATTCCTTCTAAACCGTTCGCTAATTGCGGAGTAGATTACTGTGGACCATTTAATTTGCAAGATCAAAAACACGAAATTTTAAAATATCTAAGGCGTATGTGTGTTTATTTATATGTCTCTCCACTAAGGCAATACATGTGGAATTAACCAGTGACTTAACCTCTGAAAACTTTTTAGCTTCTTTAAAACGATTTATGGCTCGCAGGGAAAGGTGCAAAATATTTATTCCGATAATGCAACTACCTTTAAAGGTGCACAAGTAGAAATATACAAATTTGTTAATTCTATAAAAGACGATCTGCAGAATCAAATGTATCAGCAAGGGATTAAGTGGCATTTTATTCCAAGTAGAACTCCTCATATGGGTGGAATTTGGGAGGCGGGTGTAAAAAGTCTAAAATATCATTTGAAACGTGTGGTAGGCAATGCACATTTAACCTTTGAAGAGTTTTATACCGTTATAACGCAAATCGAAGCATGTCTAAACTCCCGTCCTATCTCCCCATTGTCGTGTGATCCTAATGACCCACTTCCGTTGACTCCTGGACATTTCTTAATTGGCCAAAGTATGGTTGCGTTGCCAGAACCAAACTTCTACGATCTAAACGATAACCGTTTATCACGGTTTCAAAGGTTCAAAAATGACCCAGCATTTTTGGAAGCGCTGGTCAAAAGAATACATTTCCGAGCTACAAACTAGGAAGAAATGGAAACAACATGGGCCAAACCTAATCAAAGTCGGAGTTTTAGTAATAATAAAGGAAGACAATCTTCCACCCATCAAATGGAGTCTGGGCAGAGTTGTAGAAATCCACCCAGGAAGTGATAATGTGGTGCGTGTGGTGTCCGTTAAAACAAATACTGGTATTTATAAACGACCTGTGGCAAAATTATGTGTGTTGCCTATTGAATAACAATTACTTATTTTAAAATGGTTACCAGTTTAATATTGTATGTTATTAGGTTAAGTTAAATTCACACTTATATGTTGAAACTATCACATCGTTTCAAGGGTGGCGGCATGTTGACGCCAAAGTGCATTTTGTTTATTGAATACCCATACCGACTTACTTTTAGTTAAGTTTTTATATTCACAATAGTTTTAGAAGTTTTTAGTAATGCTGATTGACAGCAAATAAATAATGTATTGCTTTATGTATGTCTCTATACTTAGAGTTACTTATCTTCGGTAATGCTGAGGGACACATCCTTTGTTCTAATCGCTTGGAAAATTACCTACACTTAAGAAGGATTAGTCACTCAGCAGTTTAGGTTTTAGTTTGTTTATTCAGGTGCAAGAAAGAATATAATTTAGATGATTTAACTGATTGGTCAAACCTTTATGAATAGAAAAATATTAACCAATCAGGTAAAACGGAAGTTTTCTTGTTTTACAAAATTTAGATTTTAGTCAGTTCTTCGGAAAACGAAGCCGCGTTAGTTATATAAATTGTAACCAATTACATGTATTTTTAAGGGTTATATAAAGTGTTAATCAGTAATCAATTTTATTTCAATCATTTTATTTAAACCCAAATCAACGCGGTTCACGAAGACGTTACAAACAATCAAATACGCAACAGTAGTATTATACTTCTTTATTCCCATCTCCTTTAATCTTTTTTGTGCAGTTATACGGCACCCGGGAAAATGTGTATCTGCTATAGCCCTGGAGTATGCAGTAAATGGTTGTTCTGTTACGTAATGAAACAACTCGAGATCTTGAGCACGTGTAGATACTTTAGGTCTACCACTTCCGATGGCTCTTTCCAAAGTGTGTTCAAGATTCCATTTTACTCAGTAATGCCCTACGGTGCTTTTTGGTATATCTAACATACGTGAAATTTCACGCACGCTACGGCCCGCCGCTAATTCCGAAACAATCCGCGCTTTCAAATCAGCACCGAGATGAGGTGGCATTTTCACAACACTTGAAATTTTAAACTAAAATGGAATTTACATTTCTTACTTTATTTATTGGTTCACACTACCCCTTCTCAAACAGTAGGTAATTGTTTATTTATTACATACTTCTAATGACCAATGTAACAACCCTTAGAGCAATATGACTCAAAGGAAGTAAATTAAACAAGCAAGGATATTCTATTGTTATTGAAACTTATTCATAAAGTAAAAGCCATTTCCTTATAATGCTAATGGACAGGATTTTCTTTTAAGTATTAAGATTACAATAGAGGACTTATAAACTTTCGAAAATATCTAATTATAAATATTTACACTGCAATTGCGCTTTTTCCTTAATAATTTCTTAGCAATAACATACACGTTCTTGGTTTTAAGTTGTCATAAATTTGATATGATATAAATTTGTGTTTCTAATATTACATCACAAACTAATCTTTATTCGCCAAAAAATTGTTGCTTAAGTTGTAAAGCTTTGTACACACCTGAACAACAAACCGAGCAACAAACATAACAACGAACCGAAAGTCAAACAGAACGACAAACGATCTTTTATGATTTCCACAATCCGAACAACAAACGGAACGTTTGTGCTGTTCCCATAATTATTTTCAGTAGTTTTCAGTTCATATATATTTATTCTTGCATTCTTAAACACTGATTAATTTAAAACATTTTTCTTCTGTGAATTCCATAATATTACCTAAAACACAACAAACCCACAAAAAGGGAGGACAAAAATAAATAATTTAATTCTCCCGCATAAGTTTGTTCGCCGTTTTGTTTAGATTCGTCCAAACCTGCAAACGCATTCGCGCGCATTTTCTTTGATGTCGGAGAAAAACCGACAAGTTGCGGGAACGCCGCAAACCGTTCGTGGAACAATCAGGACTTGCGAATCTGTTCTAAAATTCGTACGTAGCACCGTCCAAATTAATGTTCCGATTGCCGTTCGGTTCGTTGTTCTGTTTGTTCCTCGGTTTGTTGTTCAGGTGTGTACGAAGCTTTACAATAAGCATATTAATATGAACTATATCTTATGAAAGGAGAGTTATGTAACTATAATTAACGACTTAACGTTACGTTAGTAGATTCCATTTACTATTTACACATATTTTCTTGGAACATTCGATAATTAACTATCGGGATATGATGACCCTATACTTCGCAGGTTGTGCGCAACTGGATACAAGCAAATAACTTGAGCTGTTACCCTGGCCAGCAAAAAGCCCAGATTTTAATTATATCCGAAGACAACAAGGGCCAAATTTTATACCAGTAAACCGTAATGCACTAATTGCAGCCATTGATACCGCATGGGAAACGATTAATATTAATTATATTGATACCTTCAATGAGCAGACGCCTCCAAGAATGTATCAATAATAATGGAGGTCACACCCATTATTGATTTCTTATATTTATTTATATAGTAATACCTTTATTTAAAAAAAACGTTTTCATTTAATTTTAAACTATAACTTGGTATCTTAATTATAATTATGTAATAAATTCTTGTCAAAAACTAAATATATACGTTGACAATAAGAATTGCCTTAGTTTTTATTTTCACTTTTTATATTAACTACAGAAAAAATGAAACGTCATAAAATATACATTTTGTAAGGACTAAATATTATGAATAGAGAGTTTAATGATTTTTTTAATAACTTACAATAATTAGTAGGTTAGATTTATTTAAAAATAAGTAATAATCAGTCAACCCAAATAACCATGTTTAGTTTTTGATTTAATTTAAAAGTTATTGCTTGTAGACGTTTTTAAATCAAAATTATTTCTAATTTTATTTTGTAAACATTTCCTAAACAAAATTTTGATTCGATAATTAATCGAGCTATGGTGTTTAATTAGCGATACCTTCAAATATATTCTTTAAAGAAAAAATTAAGTAAGCAACGTAAATTACCTATTTTCTAAAACGTGCTTAGTGTAATGATTCATTCTACAGTCCTTCTATAAGATAACCCCTGCTGAGACTACCTGCTGTTAGAATTGTAAATGATACCCTTAAGCCCGCTTCACAATGTGCAAACTTTTGTTTACAGAAATTGTGGTGTCCAAGTTTTAAATTTCATGAGTGTACATACAATATTAAAGTAAATTATTAAATTGTTGCACCCGATCGGTTCGAACTTTTCGTCGCACCACAAATAAAATCAAATAAAATAATATAACATTCGTTGTGCAGAATGTTAAAAAAATCATTACTAAAACTAAAAAAAATGGCCCGTTGAGGCTTGTACTCATCTGTTCTGTTCTGAAATTGGTAGTGTCCGATGATCCTCGGAATGCTGCAGATGACGCAGGGACGTTAGCTGCGCGATTAGCACTGATATCAGCGTATATGGTACCAAATCAAAACTAAAATTTCCAACACGTGTAATTGTCGGATACCACAGAATGCCTAATAATATACACAAAAAAATAGAAATTGGGATATAATGAGAATTACTCACCGAGATGTTCGTGGCATTCAAAAAAACAGGAAGAAAAACAAGCTCATTAACAAAAGGAGTGATATTCTTCTTATCCGGTAATTACCGAATGAAAATTGAACGTAAATCGTTCGTTTCAGTAGCACAAATATAGTGATTAAATCCGAAACTCGGTTTGCATGAATGAAACCTTGCAAAATTAAAATCACAAAATGGCATAAATACACTCTTTGCTTTTGCAACGAAAACGGGCAGATAAGTAAGTAAATATT
>JALBCR010003831.1:0-68778 GCA_030710515.1 Abscondita cerata | reverse complement strand
CCACGACAAATAAGACGACTACTTTTTTAAATTATGATTTTTCATACCTCATGTTTTGAACCATCAAAGAAAAATTTTACGAGCTTAGTTAAACATTAGGCAAAATTAATTTGAGATTCAATTATGAACACAAATTAAGTATACTTGTATCTACAACTAAAGTTTACAAAGGTATAAAATGACAGAATAGAAAAGTAATAAAACACATAGTCTTGTAATAATAATTATTTACTAAAATAAATATTAATTGTAGAATTGTCGTGACTTTGGACATGAAGGGAAATGAAACTGTTAAGTTGGTGAACCTGAACAACATTGCCGGGCATATTTTCTTACAGGTACAAAATGTTTAGAAAGTATGCTAGCAATATTTAATTTCCCATCTAACAAACTGTTTTCGTAACCTTCAGCCACCATACTCGTCTTCCAACCTCCTACCTGTTTTAAATTAAAGATCTCATCCACTATTAGCAAATATGGTTGCTGCGCGGCAAAACAGTGGCCAGTGTATGTATTTACATAATTTTTAGTTTTAAATAAGCAATGGGGTTATGACCATAAGGTTGTTTTGTCAATTTGCAAAATCTCAGTTGCAAGTAGATTACTATAGTTTTAGAATTGCAAACCATTCAGTATCAATCATGACAAATGATCTCGGCTGGTACGTTTTTGTATTTGGAATCATGATAATAGCTTTTTCCTGTTTTCATTTTGAACAGCTCATCACTTCTGCATGCATCTAAGATACCAATAACTAAAGCAGCTCAATATATTGAAAACAATAAAAACCAAGAAATGAATATCGACAATTCATAATTTTTACATGACAGAAACTCAAACGAACTGATTTTTGTAAAGAATTCAATATTTTTCTTGGAAGATGTGCTTGATTTTTTAGGTTGATATTCCAAGTTTTGTTTTTTAAATGTGCTATTAATTAGCACATTCGAGATATCAACATCTCCTTCAAATTAATAGTACTTTGAGCATCCTCAGTACTACTGAGACTACATGTGATGGTTCTTTAGTTTTAGAAATATCACTAAATTACTAATGAACACTTTCAGCGGTACTTTGCACATCCCTCTTGGAGCACCAGTCGCCGAAACCTTTATACATTTTTTTTCGTATCGTAATTTGATGTTTTCTGGTTGAAGATCTAATCTGTTAATTTTGCGCGGATTACCGCAGCCCGGGAGTGCCACTCATGAAATTTAAAACTTGGACACCACAATTTCTGTAAACAGAATTTGCACATTGTGAAGCGGGCTTAAGGGTATCATTTACAATTCCTACCAGCAGGGTTATCTTATAGAAGCGACTGTAGAATGAATCATTACACTAAACACGTGTTTTTTTAGAAAATAGGTAATTTTTACGTTGCTTACTTTAACTTTTTTCTTTTAAAAGAATATATTTGAAAAAATCGCTAATTAAACAATCATAGCTCAATTTATTATCGAATCAAAATTTTGTTTAGGAAATGTTTACAAAATAAAATTAGAAATAATTTTTGGATTTAAAAAACGTCTACAAGCAATAACTTTTAAATTAAATCAAAAACTAAACATGGTTATTTGGGTTGACTGATTATTACTTATTTTTAAATAAATCTAACCTACTAATCATTGTAAGTTATTAAAAAATCATTAAACTCTCTATTCATAATATTTAGTCCTTACAAAATGTATATTTTATGACGTTTCATTTTTTTCTATAGTTAATATAAAAGTGAAAATAAAAACTAAGGCAATTCTTATTGTCAACGTATATATTTAGTTTTTGACAAGAATTTATTACATAATTATAATTAAGATACCAAGTTATAGTTTAAAAATTAAATGAAAACTTTTTTTTTTTTAAATAAAGGTATTACTATATAAATAAATATAAGAAATCAATAATGGGTGTGACCTCCATTATTATTGATACATTCTTGGAGGCGTCTGCTCATTGACGCTATCAAGGTATCAATATAATTAATATTAATCGTTTCCATGCGGTATCAATGGCTGCAATTAGTGCATTACGGTTTACTGGTATAAAATTTGGCCCTTGTTGTCTTCGGATAACAGCAAGTATTCGAGCCCAAACATTTTCGATAATGTTAAAATCTGGGCTTTTTGCTGGCCAGGGTAACAGCTCCAAGTTATTTGCTTGTATCCAGTTGCGCACAACCTGCGAAGTATAGGGTCATCATATCCCGATAGTTAATTATCGAATGTTCCAAGAAAATATGTGTAAATAGTAATGGAATCTACTAACGTAACGTTAAGTCGTTAATTATAGTTACATAACTCTCCTTTCATAAGATATAGTTCATATTAATATGCTTATTGTAAAGCTTCGTACACACCTGAACAACAAACCGAGGAACAAACAGAACAACGAACCGAACGGCAATCGGAACATTAATTTGGACGGTGCTACGTACGAATTTTAGAACAGATTCGCAAGTCCTGATTGTTCCACGAACGGTTTGCGGCGTTCCCGCAACTTGTCGGTTTTTTCTCCGACATCAAAGAAAATGCGCGCGAATGCGTTTGCAGGTTTGGACGAATCTAAACAAAACGGCGAACAAACTTATGCGGGAGAATTAAATTATTTATTTTTTGTCCTCCCTTTTGTGGGTTTGTTGTGTTTTAGGTAATATTATGGAGTTGACAGAAGAAAAATGTTTTAAATTAATCAGTGTTTAAGAATGCAAGAAAAATGATGTCCCTATTAGCATCATTTGGGCGGGAAATTTCCAAAATAAAAAAAGCGAAGTAAATTATAATTTTTACTCTTCTTTGTGCGTAAAAATTTGGTTGGCACTATCTTCTTGTTTTCCGCAATTTTCTTCTCAATAATAACTATATATGAACTGAAAACTACTGAAAATAATTATGGAACAGCACAAACGTTCCGTTTGTTGTTCGGATTGTAAAAATTATAAAAGATCGTTTGTCGTTCTGTTTGACTTTCGGTTCGTTGTTATGTTAGTTGCTCAGTTTGTTGTTCAGGTGTGTACGAAGCTTTACAACTTAATCAACGATTTTTGGCGAATAAAGATTAGTTTGTGATGTAATATTAGAAACACAAATTTATATCATATCAAATTTATGACAAGTTAAAAACCAAGAACGTGTATGTTATTGCTAAGAAATTATTAAAGAAAAAGCGCAATTGCAGTGTAAATATTTATAATTAGATATTTTCGAAAGTTTATAAGTCTCTATTGTAATCTTAATACTTAAAAGAAAATCCTGTCCATTAGCATTATAAGGAAATGGCTTTTACTTTATGAATAAGTTTCAATAACAATAGAAGGTCTTTTGTTTGTTTAATTTACTTCCTTTGAGTCATATTGCTCTAAGAGTTGTTACATTGGTCATTAGAAGTATGTAATAAATAAACAATTACCTACTGTTTGAGAAAGGGCAGGTGAAACATTAACAAAGTAATAAATGTAAATTCCATTTTAGTTTAAAAATTACAAGTGTTGTGAAATAGAATCAATCTAATTTAT
Source organism: Abscondita cerata (assembly GCA_030710515.1). Lineage (NCBI taxonomy): Eukaryota > Metazoa > Arthropoda > Insecta > Coleoptera > Lampyridae > Abscondita > Abscondita cerata. The sequence continues at coordinate 65,267 of JALBCR010003831.1, read as the reverse complement.
GCTTTGGTTGTCGTAATTCCTATGTTTCAATCGAATATTTAATACCATTTAATTGAGTACATAAATCACGTTTTTACTGAAATGGTTTAAGTTTCTATCTAATAATTACTGTTATTAGTTCTATTGCAAAGCGAAAATAGGCCTTCCACTTCAGTAAATAATTGTGATGTGATTAAGTGAGTAATAAAATGAATATATTGTTTAACGTATTTTTTTTTTACTTGCTATAAATAATAAAAATTTTAATTACGGTTTTCTGAGTTTGTCAGGGATTAAAAATTTCAAACAAAAATAAAATATTTAACCAAAACACATAACGATTTTTTTCCGTCGACTGTGCTTTTATGGTTTACATTAATGCAAACAAATTGATCGTTAATGACTACTATTAATGAAAGATTTCTATTAATAAACGATTTGGTATAGGCAAACTAAACATACAAGCAGTACAAGTTGCCATTTTGTAAAACATTCCAGAATGAAAATTCAACATGAAACATAAAACATCTATCGTAATTTGTAGCAAAGAAATTTTAATAATCACAAATCAAAGGATAATGTACTGATTTAATAAATGCTGAATTTGTTCACACTTCGAAGACATTTTTATAATTGTACGCAACATCCGGATGATAACATTTAATACCAAAGTAATCAGCGCTTGCACATGGTAAGGATATGAATGAATATCTTTCTTCTCGGTATGATGTGACAAGTGATTATAGAAAGTTCAACTTGTTACAGCCAACGTAGAAATGTGCTGGGGTTTTGTCCATGATTTATCAAACATTGTTAACAACTTTTGGTGTTCTCTTTGTGTAAGGGATCATTATTTTGATTAAACACCAACTTTTCTCACAAAAATTTTTACTCATCAACTTAGCGTCACTTAGTATTAAGATACTGTTGGCAAATATCAATACAAAAACGAAAAGGTAAAAGAATTATCAAAAAAGAAAGTCACAAAAAAGTACAAACGTTGAAGTTAAGTTATAGTATTTACTTAAAAATATGCTGAGTTCTCAAAATTTTTAAAGATACGTTCACAATAGCGTACCTTCTCTAGAATTATTAAAATATAATTTTATTGAAATTACTAAAGCTGTCGACCGAAAAGTTGTGTAACTAACTGGTGAATTAAATGATTGACAATTCAAACATTAAAATATCTCAATTGTTAATTGCCCTGCTTAATACACTGCTTGTTAAATAACTATAACCATAAAAGATTAAATTTTTAAATTAGACATATATACTATAAAAAAAGAAACAACCAAAGACAACTTGGAGTTACATGTGTTTAATTTTTTGGACTCACTCGGTAATAAGTGAATGTGAAATTATTTTGTCAAACATTGTTGAAATGATACATTCAGTACGTATTTGTTAATGTTTTTTTTAATTTCCCACATTTTTTTTATAATCTCACCACAATAAAATATTATTATAAAAGTATGTGAATTAGTTAAAGAATTTTGTTAATTGTTTTTCTTTTTTGGAATTTACTATTAGGGCGAGTACATATCAGACGCAAAAGATATGATAGATGTAGCTATGGAAGAAGACAATGATATCTATCCAATCAGACAATGAAGAGAAAATTATGGAAGTGGATTTCGATGTCTGGAGGAGCCTGTTCATAAAAGAAATCCATCGAAGAACATATAATTAGACACTCACCAGGTCCACATCGATCAATAGCGAAATCCACTAGTATAGCAGATATGTTTAAGTCATTCGTTTGTCGTGAGATTGTAGAAGACATTATAATTTATACTACCTGGAAAGGGGCTCACGAGAAATTGATAACCAAAATAATGATGAAAATACGATTTGGAGAAATGAATCGATACCAAAATTTTGCGTTCATAGGCTTGTTGATTTGTTGTCGTTGTGAAAGATCAATCGTGAAACCCGTAAGGATAAAGCAGGAAAGACGATTATTGTTTCAAACAATCGATATATTCTGCATCTACACTCGAAATCGTTTTTGGCAAATATCCACTAGGATGTGATAGAAGAAAGAAAAGGACAAGACAAAGTGGTCGCACATGACGTAGTTAAAAATTTGTCCAAAATTGCCATAATGGTATAATCTAAATTTACATCTTACTGTAGACAAACAGCTCGTACCATTCCGTATTATTAAAGAGTAAGCTTCCCAAATATGGTATAAAATTCTGGGTGCTCGTTTATGGAAACCGCATACTGCAAGAATTTGCAAGTTTATTCAGGAAAACTAACAACAATCCAGAACGCGACCATGAAAAAGAATTGTATTGGATTTAGTTTCGATTTAAATTCATACAAGTCGCATTACAATCCGATAACTTTTTTTCACGTCTTTAAAGCTGGCAGAGGAGTTGGTTGTCAAGAAACTGAACTTGTGCAAAAATAACCTGCATTCTTAAACAGTTTCTCGCCGTATCAAAACCGTGGAGTACATTCAACAATTCTTCAAAAGTAAACAAAAGTGTCTTACTTCTTTCTACCGAAAAATTGCGTTATATATTTTAGAAACTAATAAAAAACCAGACATAATACTTAATGAGTAACGTAACTAAGGGTGTTGTGTATACAAAGTGGTCGCATAGTATAATAAGCTAAGGTAGACGAAACTAAGGTGACAGTTGTGCTGTTTATTAATCTAATTTGACATTGCAGCCATAAATACCTTTGTTATATGGACAAAACTTCATCCGAGTGAAATAGCCAATATTTAGATAGAAATCGACTTTATCTTTTACATTTGACAAAAGAATTATTAGAGCCTCATCTGCGACATAATATAAGTTACCCTATTATAGAACCAAAGTTGCTCTAAATCAACTGAAAGTAGTGTCTCCAGCTGTACTGCAGATAATTAGAAATACCGCACACCAAAACCAGAACAAAACACAACAAACAACGATTGAACTGAAGAAAGGAAGATGCCACGTCAGCCGGACAAACAAAAAACAAAAAGTCAAAAACCCACTGTTCCCAATGTAACAACAATCTGTGTCCATCACATGGAAAACAAGTTACTGTGTGTAACAATTCTGAAAATTAAATGTATACATGTATCTTCAATTCTCTTTTACCACTTGTAAATTTATCAAAATTTTGCTAACGTTTTTTGATGCCAAAATCTCATCTCTACTGATGTAATTGGAGATAGTTGGTCAAATTGAAAATATGAATAAGTTTCCTCAATAACAATAGAATATCCTTGCTTGTTTAATTTACTTCCTTTGAGTCATATTGCTCTAAGGGTTGTTACATTGGTCATTAGAAGTATGTAATAAATAAACAATTACCTACTGTTTGAGAAGGGTAGTGTGAACCAATAAATAAAGTAAGAAATGTAAATTCCATTTTAGTTTAAAATTTCAAGTGTTGTGAAAATGCCACCTCATCTCGGTGCTGATTTGAAAGCGCGGATTGTTTCGGAATTAGCGGCGGGCCGTAGCGTGCGTGAAATTTCACGTATGTTAGATATACCAAAAGCACCGTAGGGCATTACCGAGTAAAATGGAATCTTTGAACACACTTTGGAAAGAGCTATCGGAAGTGGTAGACCTAAAGTATCTACACGTGCTCAAGATCTCCGAGTTGTTTCATTACGTAACAGAACAACCATTTGCTACATACTCCAGGGCTATAGCAGATACACATTTTCCTGATGCCGGATAACTGCACAAAAAAGATGAAAGGAGATGGAAATAAAGAAGTATAATGCTGCTGCAAAAGAAGTTCTCAGTGACGAAAATATGAGGCGTCGTCTCGAATTTGCAAGGCAATATGTGAACGAACTTTTGGAATTTTTGGAATCGAGTGATTTTAGCGACGAAAAACGTTCAATAACCGCAACGATGGACCACTAAAAAGTTTTTAGAATGGAAGGAACTCGTTACGAAAATAATCACATATGTCCTAAAAAAACGAAGTGGTTATTTTTCTGTGAATGTGGGGGTTGGGTTAGCGCGCGGGTCCAGGAGTTTGTTGGGCTATCGATGGACGTCTTGATTCTGCTGCGTATTTAGATATTTTGGAAACTATTATGAAACCTTCAGTCGAAGTGTTTTATCCAGACGAAGATTATATTTTCCAACAAGTAAGTATTCTTATTTCACTATACTTTCTCCAAAAAATAGTTCGGGATCTGTTGAATTAACATTTCATAATGTATTTTTGTTGTTAAAGGACAACGCCCTATTCATACTTCGCGGGTTGTGCGCAATTGGATACAAGAAAATAACTTGGAGCTGTTACCCTGGCCAGCAAAAGCCCAGATTTTAACATTATCGAAAATGTTTGGGCTCGAATACTTGCTGTTATCCGAAGACAACAAGGGCCAAATTTTATACCAGTAAACCGTAATGCACTAATTGCAGCCATTGATACCGCATGGGAAACGATTAATATTAATTATATTGATACCTTGATAGCGTCAATGAGCAGACGCCTCCAAGAATGTATCAATAATAATGGAGGTCACACCCATTATTGATTTCTTATATTTATTTATATAGTAATACCTTTATTTAAAAAAAAGTTTTCATTTAATTTTAAACTATAACTTGGTATCTTAATTATAATTATGTAATAAATTCTTGTCAAAAACTAAATATATACGTTGACAATAAGAATTGCCTTAGTTTTATATTTTCACTTTTTATATTAACTACAGAAAAAATTAAACGTCATAAAATATACATTTCCTAAACAAAATTTTGATTCGATAATTAATCGAGCTATGGTGTTTAATTAGCGATACCTTCAAATATATTCTTTAAAGAAAAAATTAAGTAAGCAACGTAAATTACCTATTTTCTAAAACGTGCTTAGTGTAATGATTCATTCCACAGTCCTTCTATAAGATAACCCCTGCTGAGACTACCTGCTGTTAGAATTGTATAAGATACTCTTAAGCCCGCTTCACAATGTGCAAACTTTTGTTTACAGAAATTATGGTGTCCAAGTTTTAAATTTCATGAGCGTATACTTAATTTCATTATCTCACATTTTTTTCAATTGTATTAACTAAGCAAACACAAATTTTATATAATTTTTTTTAATAATGTACAGGGTGTCCCAAACAAAGTTGCCTATTAGACGTTTATGAAGAACTAATCGTATTTAAATTTAGAAAATTTGTAATAATATATTATTTATACAGCTATTTAATTTTAAAATAGTTTCGCTTATATTGCACTTCCGGTTGTGCCGGAAATCGACATCAACTTCTTTATGTTAAATGGAATGATATGTTCTTTATGATATTTTTGAATTTAGCTCCTAATTTAAAGCAACTTTTGTTAAGGTTTGTAATATATACTTCCCATAATTTTTGAAATATCGTTAAATTTAAAAAAATATTGGTTTGTAGAATATTTTTTAAAAATTCATATTTTTGAATTTTGTTAAGATAAAAAATTATATTTGGTTTCCTTATAACAGAAGCTTAGTTTATTCATTGCTGTGATTAAAATATGTTAGTGTATTCAGGACGTCCACCATTGATTCTCAAAGTAAGCCAACTTCAAATAGTAACAAGTCGATTTTTTTAAATGGAACATACTAAATATTATTTTTACTGGTTGAATCAGAAATTTTTTGTGATCGATTGATATAAGCATTACCTGTACTCATGTCATACGGTTTAGAAGTTATTACTTATTTTTATAAAATTTATATTTAATTTGGTAATATCTAGCTAACTATGAAAAAAACAATGCATTATTGGTAAACATGTAATATTGTAATATTGTAAAATAATAAAACAGATCTTCCTCTTCAAACATATTTGATTTGTTGGTACCAAATAGACGGAGCTCCAGGTCATAGTACACATGCTACAACTCAAGAACTAACCAATATGTTTGATAAGGTGGATGGTTCGTTACAGTCTTTTACGTTGGCCTCCAAGAGTACCAGATCTGACTCCTTGCGATTTTTAATTTTAGGGTAAATTAAAAGATATTGTTTACGCAACTCGTAAGTAATTGTGAAGAACTGGTAGGTAAAATAAATTCGGCAGTTAGAAGAATTAATAGAAGTGATATTTGAAGAGCTACTACACAAGAAGTGCTAAGAAGACTTCATCTTTGTTTGAGAGAATATAGACGTCATTTTGAACAATTTAATAACTAAGTTTTTTGTAGATATTAACTAATTAAAAATCAATTTTATTATTTGTTTATTTATTTATTCATATGGTATTTGTAACCTACATTGCTCCTACCGTTAAACATTTTTAATTTTTGTCTTGCACCGCTACCTAGATTTTGACTTACTACAAATAAATATCTTGCTACCAATGCATACTATATTTTTTCCATAGTTAGATATATTACCACATTAAAAATAATTTTTATAAAAATACGTAATAACTTCTAAAACCGTATCACAAAAAATTCTGAATCAACCCGTTAAATAATATTTAGTATGTTCCATTTAAAAAAATCGACTTGTTACTATTTGAAGTTAGCTTGATTTGAGAATCAATGGTGGACGTCCTGAATACACTGAACATATTTTGATCACAGTAGTGAATAAAACTAAGCTTCTGTTATAAGGAAACCAAATATAATTTTTTTTATCTTAACAAAGTTCAAAATATCAATTTTTAAAAATCTTCCACAAACCAACAACTAGAGTTGTTGAACGATTTTAATGAAATTTTCAGGAAACGTCTATTTTCATTAAACAAAGTGATAATTAAAATTTAAAACAAAAGAATAGAAGCTTAAAAGTTTTTTTCAATAATGAGTTGCTCCACTTTTATTTGTAATGCACTCATCTAGACGGCTTGGCATGGTATCAATCAAGTGATCAATATCTGCTTGTGGTATATCATCCCAAGCTTCTTGAATCCGTTGCTGAAGTTCGTGTAAATTATCTGGAGAGTGCGGTAAATTACCCAGTCGCCTACCAATCATATCCCATACATGTTCAATTGGCGACAAATCAGGCGACCGTGCAGGCCATGGGAGGACGGCAATGTTAGATTTTTCCAGAAACTATGTTGTAGCCCTTGTCGTATGAGGGCCCTAAAGATATGGAAGGCCAACTGGTTGTAGCACATTAGCAATGTAACCAGCTGCGTTAAGCTTGCCGTCAATAAAGACCAAGGGTGATCTGCTACCATAACATATTGCACCCCACATCATAACTCCTTGAGTGAGGGCTGTGCTATGTTCCACAGAAAATGTTGGATTTTTATTGTCTCCACGCATCTGTCTGACCTCTTACAAACGTCGTGGACCTAACAAGCAAAGTCGGAACTCGTCACTAAACACAATTTGATGCCATTCTTGGGCCCAATTAACCCTTTCGTTGCTCCACTCTAGTCTGCGTGGACGGTGAAGTGGTGTAAGAGGAAGACAAAAAATGGACGATATGAACGCACCCTATAAGACCTTATTCGACAATTAACAGATGACATTGACATCATAAGTCCTGTACCTCTCATCCAATCATTTGCCATTGATCGAGTTGTTCAAAATCTATCTCTTGTGGCCAAAACTCTTAAGCGACGTTCTTCGTGATCTGTAGTCCTTTAAGGACGTCCAGATCCACGGCGACAATGTTGAACCCCTTCCTCGGACCATTTGGACCAACATCTCAATACCGATGAAACATTTCGGTTTACACGACAAGCAATTTCCCTTAGCGAACGTCCGGACAAAATGTTGATGTTGACGTACTCTCGGCATTGTTTTCAAGTTCAGAATGAAATTGTGAAGAAGCAACAACAATTTGCAAACTTGACAATTACTAAATAGTCTAATACTTCAAATTTATTGTTACTATGTGCTATGGAAACAATAGGCAAAAAAACAAAACTACTGGCTAGATTTTATTCAAATTTTAATCATCACTTTGTTTAATGAAAATAGACGTTTTCTGAAAATTTGATTAAAATCGTTCAACAACTTCTAGGTGTTGTAATTTTTTTGGAAGTCAGTATAGTTAAATGACAACCGTGCATTGCCTTCTAAATATTACTATTTTTGCCGTGTAAATTTTGATATTTAGTACAGGGTCTTTACAAAAAGGGTTCTTATTTTGTATTATTTAAATATTAAAAACTAACGTAACTTAAACTTAAACTAACCACCCTAAATACTTTTATTTCGTTTTAATTAACTTTTTATTTCCTATCAAAAACTAACAGTAATCCATACCTCTAAAATTAACGATTAAAAAGTTATTAAAATTTTCCTTTTTCTTTTACATTATTGTAGGCAATAATTTGAAATGACATTGTTTGATTCTACTAGGCATCTGTTGTTAACCTTAAGCTTTTATCATACGGTCAAAATTTTTAATTTATCTTCAATGTGCTCTCATACTTAAGACTAACAAAATTAAACAGTATTCTCAAGCAGAACGAGTGGATATGACGTTTATCCTTGGTAAATGTTATAGAAATTATTTGTTGGAGTCAAGGGTATACGCAGAAAGGTATCCCAATTGACAACACTCAGACAAAAGTGTTTTGAGGAACTGCTATAAACTTTTTTCTGAAACTGGTAGTATATCCTACAAGAAACAGACTAAAACCAAGTATTTTATAAATGATGAGGACAATGAGTTCTTAGTTTTAGGTTCACTTGTTGAAAATGCAAATGTAAGTTCCAGGCAAACTAAAATTAGTCAAACAAGTATTTGCAGAATTTTGAAGAAACATAGGTACCATCCTTATCACATACAAATTCATCAGAATTAATATAGACGAGAGTTTCAACAAAGTTTAGCATTCTGTTTATGTAGTATACGAAAAGTTGAGAAAGAAGATAATTTCTTTAAATATGTTTTACTTACCGACGAGGCAACTTTCCACAGACAACGGCTTAGTAAACAGGCATAACTTTTATTATTATGACCATTAAAATCGGTGCTTTAATGTATTTGGAGGAATTGTAGGAGATTATGTAGTTGGTCCGTATTTTTTTGATAGAAACTTGAACGACGTAAAATTATTAAGATTTTTAGTAAAAAATTTTGGATCTTCTAGATGAAGTTCTTTTAAATATAAAAAATAGATTGTGGTTACAGGTAAATGGTGCTTCTTCACATTTTTGTGTGAATGTGAGGAACTATCTGGATAGAGAATTCCCAATAAATGGATTGGACGAGGAGGTCCACATGAATTTCTACGTAGATCTCCTGAATTAACCAACATGGACTTATTTTTTTGGAGTTTCATTAAAAATTTAGTTTATAACAATCCACTTACCATTGCTGATAACATGAAAATTAGAATAAAGAATGCGTTTGCCCTGTAACACCAGATATCCTGAGACGCGTCAGAAGATCTTTTGAAAAAAGGGTGCGGTTATGCTTAGAACAAAATGGTCATCATACTTAGCATTTATTATAGTATATTTTAGGTTTTTTTGTTTATAAATGTTTATAATTTGGTTTTAGTTTACCTAATTTTTTATTTAGTTTTATCTCCATGTCTATTTATTTGTCTAGTAGAATGTAAAAGAAAAAATCTGTAGAAATAGAGGAAAATCTTAATAACTTTTTTGTTATTTTAGGGATATGCATTACTTTTAGTTTTTGATAGGAAATAAAAAGTTATTTAACACGGAATAAAAAATATAAGGTGCTTCATTTAAGTTAAGCAAGTTTTTGATGTTTGAATAATACAAAATAAGAACTCTTTTCCTAAAGACCCTAAATTAAATGTCAAAATCTTAAAAAATGCAAATGAAAGCTTTAACAATCAAAATTAATCGATATAAATTTGTGTTACTAAAAGTAAGAGGTTTCCTTGTTATTAGTTCTTGTTTGGATTGAAATTTTTCGCAAAATCACAATTTTCTTAAAATTGGTAAGCAATAGGCATAGAAAATATTAAATAAAGTTTACTTAATTTTTAACGTATAATCTAAAAATTACATAAAAGTCAGGGCCATGCATTTAAAAAAACATGACTTTGATTTATTATACAGCTATGAATCACCCTATATAATTAAAAACAATTTAGAAATATATTCCTTATCAATTTACATTACATTACATTACACCAAAATTAATTAAATATTTCTTACTGTTTAGGCACAAGAGAACGAGGAAATAGTTTTGACTCACCCTGTATGTATACATACTTTATTGCGATTGATTGTATTGTAGGATAAGTTTTTAATTCAAATAAGAATTTCACTCTTTAAGATTGAATTCTAAATACGAAATTTTATTGTTATTTTGATTAATCTCAGGGTCTTGCTTATGTTTTCAAATAAAATGATTAGTTACATTTAATAACAATTTTAATATAATATAAATGCATAACATAAATTTTATTAATACAAAAATAACAAAACTATTTTGTTCAGTGCACGTTTGTAAAGAAATATCTAATTAAATCTAATGACTTTATTTTAATTTTATATACAACGTTTATTACAGTCTTAGAACTAACCTTTATACGCAGGATGATGTCATATCTATAACTTTGGCCAATGTGTAGAACTTTTTTGTATAAAAATTTCGATCTTTATTTTTTTAAAGAAACTCAACCGTTTGACAAAGATATAGCTGTGTCTCACTTATAACGCATTGGATCTTAACCTTAAACGGAGGTGTTGTTTTCGGTTTATTTACATAAAACATTTTGCCTTAAATATTGTTACTGTAATGAACCTATGATTCAAAAGATAAAACTGAGGACTTAAAAACTCCGTTATTACATTCCAACAAGACCTTAAAACTGGAAAATAACACAATTTCAAACTCGCGAAAACTAAAAACTATTTAAAATGTGTTACATTTTACAAAGAAACAGGTTCGAAAATCAAACCGCTAATTACGAATTTGCAGAAATCTTCTTAACCCCGCCAATAACTAATAACAAAGATGCAGGCGGTGGTAAGGTGTTGTCTAAATGGCTGCACACATTTGCAAAACAGCAAAAAGATTACGAAATAAAATCTCTCTTTTGCAGATTTATTTATTCTGACAACAAAAATTCGTTAGTGCCAAGTAGATCCTGCAAGAATTATTACAGGAAAGTAGAAGTTTGCGTAGGAATCACCTTATACCCGCCTACAGCTCACTTCTTCGGTGGAGTCAGGTTGTGTAAATTTCACCTACCATGTTTATTAACCTAGTCTAAACTTATAAATTGTGTGTCATACCTCATACGATCCAAATAGCTTTTAACCTTCTGTTTTCGGTTTATTTTTTAAACAAACTCAAAAATATAGCAGTGCTAGAAGACCTTGTCGGAAGCTCCTTTTAGTTGGAAGTGGTCGTGGGTTTATTGAGAATCGTTCAAAATGCACGAAGAATTTATAAGGCGCCATCTAGGATTGCGTATAGGAGATATTCTAGAACCACTAGGAACTCGTAGACACAGAAACAAACCGTACGTTGATAAAAATATGTATGTTATTATAGCGGATAGAGATCAATCAACACACATAGAAATACATAGACACACCAATAATATCAATTAGAATTAATAGCAAAATATAGTTATAAAATAATAATAACTCACGAGAGCGAGTTAAGACACGGGTAATAATTCGAGGCACAAACGCCCCAAATCGGTTAGCGTATTATGAACTTTGACAGTCGTAGCACCAATTATTCCATGCAAGCGATTCACCGAGTTCATGTGGCAAATATTGTTCGGAATGTACTTGATAACAATTAGGAAGAGTACCAGACCTTGGCCGATTATTTAAATAGTTTAAAAGCGCACAAAATTAATCAGGTACTTGGAAGGATCTTTCTAGTTTACAAAATTGTCTATACAGTCCCAAAAAGGTACGTATACATAGATCGCGACAAAATTTATGAATTACATGCATAAAAGGATTAACTTAGCTTGTATAAATAGGAAGTCTTCGGTGTTCGACAGTTAATCAGCAGATGTGACAGCTTTCGTATCCAAATCTAATATTTTATTATCCAATGAAAAAAAGGAAAAACCAAAATGGACTCCGTTGATAACAGTTGCTGGGCTGCTCACGAAGAACCAGATAACAGACGTATCTTGGGTGGCGTCCTTGACCAGAAGGAGGTTCCAAAGTAGGTTAAAATTCCAACGTTGGTAAAAATACCAGACCCACTTCAGTATTTTATAATTTTGGATTATTATTCTTGCTAACATAACCATAATTAAGAATCCAGACCAGCAGAAAAAGCTAAAGAGGAAAAAAGGTGTCTGCAATTGATAGAACACGTGATAGCAAATATTTTATTAAAACAAAGGAAAGTAAAATGATACTTACACAGCAATAGTAGTCAAAGATTTATTTCCTAATTTGAATGGGACGATTTTACTTCAATTGATACACAAATCACATGTCCAAATGTTCATTTGCCATGTACACTTTTTCACGACAGTCAGAAAATAGGAAATAAAGTATATCTTTTGCGAGCAACTAAAGATAAATTGTCGGAACTGGCAATTTAAAATAACTAAAATCCCCAGAAGATTTTTCAATACAAAATTCATATTCAAACGCATGAGTGCAAAATAATTCCGTCACAAAATCTTTAAATTGAAATTATTTATTGAATAATCAAACAAATTTTGATAAATTATTTCGTAAATATTAATTTTGCTAAATTAAACTGCTACCAACAAAAAACTGTTGTTTATGCTAACAATTGTTGTTTAATGTCATATAGTTTGTCATTCTGTATTTACTCCAGTCAATAGAGCAAATAATAAGTAAATTTTTAACAAAAATCATCGTAGGATACCGCTTGCACCATGTAATTGTAAATAGTATAAAGTACTTTATCTTCATGTTTTATACCGAAAATGATGTTGTTAATTATCATTTAGATGCAAAAACGTATTTTTTTCAACTTTTTTTCCTGAGTGAAAAGTAACCAACCAATGTTATTGGTGTGAAAAGAAAAGTTGTAGAGAATAAAAATACAAATAAAATGAGCATCAATTAGACTCGATCAGGTAATAACTTTACCGAGGAAAATCGGAAAAGTGAAATTTTTGTTTTTTTTTAAATTCATAAATCCATAATTTTTTCAGATGTAGCATAAATCTTTTATGAAATAGAAGGTAATAATACGTACTTAGTGTGTGCAAAACCATGCAATTGTCGGGAAATTAGTTTATGTAATATTGCGATTTCAATTTTTTAAAGCAATATATTCAATCGAAATTGAATGCTCATGTGGTCTTACGATTGTTAGAAATAAAAAAAAAATGTAAAGTTGAAATAGAAAGAACAAAACGTATATTATTATTTTTTCGATAAAATGATATTTAACACGCAAAAAATGGATGTAAAGATGACTGAAAATGACTGCGTGTGAGAAAACGGAGTAGTGGAAGTACTCGTCCGCTAGAGCCGTTTGAAAAAACTGCGATTTATATAAGCGCGCTGCGGACGGGTACTCCCCACTACTCCTCCGTTTTCTCACACTCAGCCATTTCCAGTCATTTTTGCATACATTTTTTGCGTGTTAAATATCATTTTATTAAAAAATGAAAATGTACGTTTTAAACTAAGAAATGCTAACAGTTAACTGTAACAACTGTAAATGTTTAAAACTTTAAAGTGCATTATTGTCATCAGGAGTGATAACTTTAAATGCTTAAAACACGCGTGTTGATAGTTGAAGTATTTCTTTGTACAGTAGCATACACGTAACAAAAGAACACCTGATGCGCATTTTGCTCTCATTATTAGTTCATCAGAGGTGTATACTTAAGTGCGACATCTCGTCTAATATAGACACATGTCGTTACAGTTAACTTTGGCATTTCTTAGTTTATACTATTTATACGTGTCCATATTACACGAGATGTCGTTAGACACACATTTCACTTAATATACGTTTTGTTTCTTTCTATTTCAACTCCACATTTTTTTTTTATTTCTGACAATCGGAAGATTACACGAGCATCAAATGAAAAAACATATCTCTGTTTACTGTACTAATTATAAATAGTTATTTCTGATGATGACTTGCAAATAATCAAGTCAAAAAGTATAGTCAATTTATTAAATAAAATATTCTTAGTATTGGTTTGACCAAAGTTATAATTTATTATTGTAGTAATTGAGTTCACAGACCACTAACCGCAATCTAGGACGTTGCAGTATATTGAGGGCAAAGGTCATTAACCTACAGTGCCCCGCCGTTGCCCTTCACCCAGAACGGTCCCAATCTGTAGCGAGCGGCATGGACTGTCCCCAAACGCCTCCAATCGTCCCCGAACATGCAATCACGCCTCTGACAACAAACAAAGGCAACCCAAATTAAAATTTCACCACCACAAATTCAAATTTCCCGCCAAAAGTGAGCCAGAAACGGCACTGCTTATCTATTTTACCCATTTATACATATACTATTTTAAAAGGTCAATTTAACACTGAGGCCAATTAGTTCAAATTTTTTCTGTTTTTCTGTCTATAAAAATATCATAGGTAACTAAAATTTTTTGATTATGTAATATAGAAAAATATTTAATTATACTTTGTTGTAATTCAATTATAATAGAGATTATAAGTTGAAAAGTATTATATGTATACTATTATAATGCTATTTCTAATTATGTATATTTGATAAAAATTAAGTAAACTGTTTAATAAAATCTTTTCTTTTTAATACGTCGTTCCTGGAAATACTGAGCATATTGAAAGAAAATTATGCGTTTTAAAATTCCCACAATAAATTATGATCTTAATTAGACAACCGTAATTGTGAGAAATATTAAACAGAATTGATTGTGAGAGAATATGTTAATAATATATAGATATACCGTGTGTCCCAGGAAATCTGAAGCATTGGGTTTAATATGGGGAATTTAAAAAGTCCGATTTATATGTCCCAAAAGCATTTTTAGGATATTTCCAGTATCAGAACACATTACAATGTGTACCAGAAAACGTTTTTGTAATAATTTATTAAATTCAACAAAACATAATAAAAATATTTCAAAAAATGTATCGCGTGATAAAAAGCTTTATTTAAATAAACAGGTAAGAGCTGCGTTGTTGATGTTCGGCGTGGCACAGTTGTTTTAACGCATTACCACTAATTTATCACCGGTTCTAACGAAGGTTCAAATCCCCAGTCCGATTTCTTTTTTTTTTAAGTTGGGTTATTATTTTAAATGATCACCATTTAATTTAGGTCAATAACGAGATATTAGTTTAAATTTTTTTAATTGAACTGGCAGTAGATTCATAACCGGTTGCACAAATACAATTGAAACTTAAGCAATGTTTAAAAACTTTAGATACAAATGTTAAAACCATAGGAACAATAGTTTTAAGCATTGTTTAAGTTTAATCGCGTTGGTGCAACTGGTTCTTAGTAGAATATGATTCATTATTAAACATTTAGTGCCGTTTGCACCCACACAGCTTAAACTTAAGCGAGACTTAAAAACAATCGTTGCTGTGGTTTTAACAACTGTGTTTAAGTTTTTAAGCATTGCTTGAATTTAAGCTGTGTTGGTGCATACGGCCTAGTTTAAGCGGTATTGGTGTAAACGGACACGCAATGGAATGATAACTAAGGGTCAGTTGTACAACTGGGCCTAACTAACGAAATTAAAATGATTTTGGTACGTTTTAATTGTAACAATATATGAATTTTGTTGTTGACATACTAACAACAGCGACTAGTGCACAATCATCGTCGTGTTTAAATAAATACTTTAACTAAATATTCATGGTGGTTCTGAAAAGAACCGATTATAATGGTTTGCTTAAAGCAAATGTTCAAAAATGCCTCCATTTTGTACCAAACAGTAACCCAGCCTATTATAAAACTCCCGACGCACATTTGATAACTGTCGAGCATTGATTTGCTGACATTCTTCGCGGATTGCGATCTTCAAATCGTCTAACGAATTGGGTCGGTTTTGATAAATCCTGTTTTTAAGATGACCCCACAGGAAAAAATCACAAGGTGCCAGATCAGGAGATCGTGGCGGCCACTGAATTTGTCCCCGTAAACCAATAACACCATGGAAGGTATTTGCTAAATATTGTCGAACTATCACCGAGTTGTGTGCTGGACAGCCATCCTGTTGAAACCAAACTTCTTGTTGCAGATCTTCCACTGTTTCTCGTAATGCTGGTACTACTCTGTTCTGGAGCAATTCTAAGTAGGACATTCCGTTAAGATTGCCTTTGATAAAAAAAGGACCGAGAATTCTGTCGCGGAACAATCCAGCTCACACATTCATCTTTAAAGAATACTGGGTTCGCACTGCCACCGCCATGTTAGGGTTTTCACGCGCCCAGATTCTGCAGTTTTGACTGTTAGGTTTATTGTGCAAAGTGAATGTGCTCTCATCAGTGAAAACAACGTTTCTCAAGAAATCCCTCTTGTTGTTGCAGGTCTCCTGCATTACTTCGAAAAACTGTACTATGGAGTTATCATCGCCCGCTCGCAACTCCTGGCATCTTCGAAGTTTGTAGGGGTTGTATCGTTGTTTTCGAAGAATGCGTTGTACCATTGATTTCGAAACCCCTGTTTCTACCTGAATAGTACGCACTGATGTTTTATTTGTAACAGAAACTGCAGCTAGGACAACTTCGGTGTTTCTCAATTCCAACTCCCGCGGTTTTACTTCCACTAAAATGCAAACGAATAACGAATATTCGCTGCTCCAATGTAAAATTCTCCATTATTTATACAAATGTATAACAAACTAATCGCAAAACTCAAACAATTATTTAAGAAACGAACAAGGAAATCTTGACACAAAGTACAAAATGTATTCTGATGTACCATTGTTTTTCGACGCTTGTAGCAGCCGCCTTACGTTTTGTTTTATTTTTCAAATGTTTCATTAATCACGCAAACGTAATTTCTAATTTTTTGTGTCTACCTATAAAACAATTACAAGCAAACGTTCGTATGCAGTTTTACAATAATGCTATGCTACTGTCTAGTACAAAACGGACAGCATTTCGAACATTCATTTAAGGACACTATCCCAATCGGTTCTTTTCTGGATCACCATAAATATTTATTTATTATAAAAGATTGATTCAAACAAGATGATGATTGAACACTAGTAATTCTTGTTATTAATGTCAACAACTAAATTCATTTATTGTTACAAATTAAAACGTACTGAAATGGTTTTAATATCGTTAAGTAGGTAATAATAACTAATATGTAGGTAACGCGTGATTCAAACATTTTTTCATTAAAGTGGACCATGAAAAAATTCACGTACGTCTATTTTAAATACATAAAACTGGATGTGTTGGACCTACCAAAGTACTATTGAACTATTGAAGTCATCTGAATTATTAATTAAAAAAAACTGAAATGAAATCTGTCAGAATTGACAAATGTACAAGCTAAGCTAAGATACACACCTAATATATTTTGCTTTGTCGTTCATGGCAACGTTTGATGAAAAATTTTTTGAATCACGCGTTATGTTTAATAATTTGAATAATATTTTAGTAAATTTGTTGCCAATTCAAGTAAAAAATTTAAACTTTTAATAACATATCTTTATTGATAGAAATTAAACGCTGTTCATTTAAAATAATAATACAACTTAAAAAAAAGAATCAGTCTGGGGGATTTGAACCTTCGTAAGAATCGGCAATAAATCAGTGGTAATGCGTTTAGACAACTGAGCCACGCCGAACATGAACGACGCATCTCTTACTTGTTCATTTAAATAAAGCTTTTTACCACGCGATACATTTTTTGAAATATTTTTGATATGTTTTGTTACATTTTAAAATTTTTTACAAAAAACGTTTTCTGGTACACATTGTAATGTGTTCTGATACTGAAATATCCTAAAAACACTTTGGGGACATATAAATCGGACTTTTCAAATTCCTCATGTTAAACCCAATGCTTCAGATTTCCTGGGACACACGGTATATAAAAATTAATAAATTTTAATATTTTATATTTATTTTTAAAAATTTTTTAAAAATTTTAATTTTTTTTAAAAAATAAAAAAAAATTATAATATTTTTTTTATTTTTTTTTTTTTTTTTTTTTTTTTTTTTTTTTTTTTTTTTTTTTTTAGATAATAATATTTTTTATAATAAATTTTTTATTTTTATTAAAAAAAATAATTTTTATTTATTTTTTTAAAAATTTAAAAAATTTTAAAAAAAATTTTTAAATTTTTATAAAAATTTTTTTAAAAAATAAAAAAAATTTTTTTAAAAAAAAAAAAAAAAAAAAAAAAAAAAAAAAAAAAAAAAAAAAAAAATTTTTTAATTAAAAAAAAATAAAATGACATCTTATACATATTTTTACGTAGAATTCGATAAAATTACTCAAAATGTCATAACCCTCTTGATTTTCGAGATATAACACAAACTTACATTTTTTTAAATGACAATCATAGTTGGTTGTGATCTTATTAAATAGCTTTCTGTTTTTGCGATTTCATTGATATAAGGTTCGATATACTTTACTCTTACATTTTTTTGTAAATGCTAAAAGTAGTTTATTGATACAATTAAGCTGCAAAATAATACACAGGCAGGCTATGGAAACAAATGCTTCAAACAAAACCTGTTGAAACAAAAGCCTGTGTCGTCAACTAAATAATTTGATTTACATAAGTAAGTTGTATTATTCACGGTGATTTATTTTAAAAACATAAAATTCTCAAAATAAACAATGTATTCAAATGAAGAGAGAAACGACATGCTTTTTTGTTATTATGCTAGCAACAGAAATAGTAATGAAGCCAGTGAAATGTATTTGCAAAGATATATGGAAAGAAGACAACCAGATAAAAGACTTTTTTCCAAACTGGAAAATAATTTAAAAACTATACGGATCATTTATGAAACCAAAAGCTAAGCAAAAGTTTAATCAAGAAGACGAAGAAAGAGTTTTGGCATATGTAAATTATAAAACCAAAAACATCTACCCGTGAAATTGCAAGGAGTGTGGTACTTCTACAGAAAAAGCTCGTTTAATTTTAAAACAAAATCGATTCAAGCCGTATAAATTTCATATCGGCAACACCTTGTATCCAGCCGACTCAGAGAGAAGATTAAATTACGCTCGATGGTTTTTAAGAGAAACTGACAACGATCCATATTTCTCGCGCAGAATTTTATTTACTGACGAGGCAAAATTTACCAATAACGGTGTATTTAATAGACATAATAATAACTATTGGTCTGAGAACAACCCTCATGTTACTGTTGAGAGACGAGATCAACATATTTTTTCAATAAATGTGTGGTGTGGCATCCTCGGTAGCAGAATAATTGGTCCGTTCTTTTACAATTACCATTTAAATGGAAGGCGATATTTAGAATTTCTTCAAAATGACTTGGAAGACATGTTAGATGAACTGCCATTAAATGTGGTACAAAAATCTTACTCATTTCCAACATGATGGTGCTCCTGCTCATAATTTTAGAGCTGTTTCTGAATATCTTTCCGAACGTTTTCCGAGCTGGATCGGTAATTCAGGTCCTATTAATTGGCCGGCAAGAACACCTGATATCACACCTCTCGATTTTTTCTTGGGGGAACCGTTAAAGACAGGGTGTACAAAGAAAACCCAATAATGTAGAAGAATTAAAAGATAGAATTAGGTTGATTATTAGAAGAATTCGTCCTCGCAGTTTGGAAAAAGTGCATAGAGAGATGGTTAGAAGATGTCAAATGTGCATATTGGTTAACGGGGGCCATTTCGAACATTTAATATGAACTTTTATGTCTTTTGTACATTATTGAAATAGAACATAATTACAAACCATTAATAGTACCTACTTGTGGTATTATATTGTCAATATAAATTTTTGTTTCAAGTTTAACTAACTTGTAAATCATTTTGTTCCTTAATGGTATCAACAACACAATTTTGGGCATTTAAATAGAAATACAAGAGTAAAGTATATCGAACCTTATATCAATGAAATCGCAAAACAAAAGCTATTTAATAAGATCACAGCCAACTATGATTGTCATTTAAAAAATGTAAGTTTGTGTTATATCTCGAAAATCAAGAGGGTTATGACATTTTGAGTAATTTTATCGAATTCTACGTAAAATATGTATAAGATGTCATTTTTAGTTCAGTTCTAAAGTAAGTAGTAGTGGAACAGGACAACATTAAAAAATCGACTGTTTTCAGTTTTTCACAAAATTTCAAAAGTTGAAGACATATGTCAAATTTGAAAAAGTTTAACATTTTGCTTGTAATTCTGCCCAACTTTCCTAATTTAACCTATTACCTATTTTGCATATTAAGAAAGTTACCCATGTTATGAGATAGATTATGGGCACCCTGTATATCATTACCTGTTTGGTGACACGATACTCAAAGAGTTAGTAAAAAGGGGACAAGAAGTTACTGTTATAACACGGTTTAAAGAAAAAATCAAGTGCAAAATTAGTCACAAATTTTAATCGAAAGTTTGTTCGAAAACGGACAAGGTACCAAATTAAATCACTGCGACACAATGTTATGTTTTTGTTTGCAGAAATAAGAAGTGCTTTTTTAAACCACCTAACAACCAACATTTTTGATCAATTACATTGGGCAGATACTTTAAGTATCAATTTCACAAAGTGGACGTTATCTCATTTAAATGTACAAACATTTCTACAAAAAAATCATCTTTGATTTGGTGATTTATCAGACAATAAATTCTGACGCATATTGCGTTTTGTCATCATTTGGTACACCATGCGTTGCAACATGTTCAATGACTGCTCCTAATTGGGTAAACAACAAAATTGGAAATCCTGGTTTACTGTCATATGTTCCTCAATTTCTGGTAAACTATCCAGCTAACATGACTTTCCTCCAAAGATTCTATAACACGTTAGTGTATATTTTATTTGAGCTATCTTACAACTTTTACCTTTATCCCAATGAAAGCAAATTATTACAAAAATATTTTCCTAAAGCCCCTCCTTTAGTCGACTTGCGTCCTAGCCTTTCCTTAATGTTGATTGATCGTAGCGCAAGTTGAAGTATGCTAAACCTTCTTTACCTAATATAATACAAATAGCTGGTGCTCATATCAAAGAGTTTGAAATACTTCCTTCAAACCTACAATCGTTTTTGGATGACGCTCAAGAAGGAGTAATTTATTTTAGTCTTGTTCAAACATTATTTTAAAACATTTCTAGCAAAAAACGGTTCTTTTTGTAGAGTTCCAGACTTAAACATTAAATAATAATAAAAAATATGTATAATTACCCTGAAAGGTAGACGACATATTAAACCGCTAGTTGTTTGCTTATGCTTTGCCTCGAAATATATCGGAAAGAATTCTCTCCGCTTAAATTTTTTTTGTGAACTAATGAAATAAGGGCGATGCAGGGACACTTGTGTGTAAACCTTGTAACTTGTTACGAGAGGTATATACAATATATGTTTAGATGAATTTTGGGGATGCTTTTATTTGAACCAGATTTAATTTCTGATCTTTGCACGTTTTTAGTTTTACCTTTACGATTGTTTAAACAACAATTATAAAAATTTAATCCAATTAGGAACCGCTAATGTAGTTTCTTTGTCTAAAAATTTATTACGCTAAAGAATTGTCTCCCGCGTGTATTTCTTTGTAAAAACGCCCTCAGAAGTGTTTATCACCGATTTATTAAATAAGTTTTTTATTGCTTTTAATTTAAATTGAGTTCATATATATTGTATGGGGAAACAATAGATAAAATATAACTTAACAATGTTTAGTTCAGATTGTAACATAACCATTGTCGCGGAGGGCATAACCCATTGGGCGTTTTCTATTCCTATTTTTAGAACTTATAAAGTGGAATTTTTTTTAACAATGTGAACAAGATGGGAATCTGCCACTAAAAGATATTGATTTGTTTTAAAACCGTTTGTTTTGCCATGGTCGTTTACATCTATTTGAATTGAATTAACGTATATAAATTAAGAATTGGCAAATGTTTAGCACCATTCTGCCAAATACTATGTATACATTCAAGTATAGATACGGAAAATTAACGTAGTATACAAAATTAAGGTCAACTTCAACTTAAGAAGTAACTAGATAATTTATTATGTTTGTGCGTAGTTTTACCATGAGTGATTGTAAAGTAATGTTTAATGGGGAACTTCTTAACCCAACTTAGTAAAATGTAAGCGGAAAGCTTCCGTATTCGTAGTGTTGATTCTTATTTTTTTGTGTCAGCATTGATTGAGTTTAACTGGATGCGAACGATACCTTACTCATGAATTCGTTTATACTTAACTTTACAATTTGGGGGAACTGTTTTTGGAATGAAGGCTCTTATCGATGTTGTTTTTTTTGATATATTGTTTTAGTTCTAATCGGATGAGTGTATTTTAAGCCGCCTGGTAACAATCGTTGGCTGGACTTTAATTGTCCTACCTGGCGTGCTGCAAGTGGAGTAGCTTGTACACCTCCACTGTGGAATTATTTTATATTTTTGATTTAACAAACTTTGGGGAGTGTTCGTCAGAAAGGGAGCGGTTCAAGCTGCCTGGCAACAACCGTTGGTTGACTATGTCCTAGCTGGTTTGATGCAGTGGAGTAGCTTATCTCTCTCTCCTCTCGACTTAATGCCATAAGGAGAGAGGCTTTGAGCCGCCTGGCATGAGCCAGTCAGTAGACTTTAATGTCCTAAGCTGGTTTGATGCAAGTGCAGTACCTTAGCTCTCTCAATTTAACATGAAACTTTTACTATGACATTTATTGTCATTGAACTTATTATTTACCTGTTGATACAAAGAAATATCAAAGCAGAGGCTATTGATTTATGATCTTGATTTAATTTGATATATTCATTATGTATGTCATGAGGCTGCTTGATTATTATTTATCTCATAAGAATTGGAAATATGATGAACATATCTTTGTTGCAGTCTTTTTATTTGATTTGGTTAATATTTTGGTTATTGACATTTATGTGTTAGTGCCTTTGCGATTTGTGTGTTGTTTGTGTATCGTCCAATGTACTTTTCAGATTTTCCTTTTTGTAAAGCAGCCTCATGCAGTAATTAAATATTAACATGTTATTATGGTTTGCATGTGAGTTTTATTTTAACATATTGGTTTATAATACATTGTCTAAAGTAAATCAGTTCTCATTCAATCCGAATCTATCCAAATTTTTGAGAAATTAAAAATAATCACAACGTAGGACCCTTTTCCATTTTATTTATTTGACGATCACAAACTTTTTTTTTTTGTTAAGGCCAAATTTTACTTAATCTTTATTTTTGAGTGGGTTACTGACTTCTAATTTATGTACTACGACATGGGTTAGTTGTCACCTCTAATACTCTCGTGACTTGTTTTGAAATTTTGTCATGAATGTATCACTACACTCTTAAAAGTATTTCTTAAATTAAAACAGAAAGTGTTGTGGAAATAGGAAAATGCAACGCTTCCAAATAAAACAAATAACATAAAAATAGCGACTTGGTTTCATCAATGCTTATATTGGGTAAATAAATTATTTTTCTTACTTTGAGTGTAATTGTAAAAATTTGTAGCTCCTCCAAATGTTAAACTATTTATTTCGCATGGTAGAATAAGTTGAGCCCAATCGAAGCGGTTTGTTTTAAAGTGCCGGAAGCTAGACTATCTTTAGTTGAGTAACAAGCATTAAATATGGCTAGAACCGAACTAGCAGGATATGCCAAAGTTATTTTTTTTTTTGAAGACTTGAATGAAGAAGTTTTGCAAACAACCCTAGATAAAATGCTAAATAACCCTAGGCACTGGTTTTTACATTAAAATGTTCTTCATGAGTGAAGGAAATTTTAGGTATAGAGAAAAATGCTGAAAAAACAATCGATGATGATAAAGGACCAAGGGTATAAACCTTCTAGACAACTCAATGAAGTTTTGGATTGAGCACTGCATAAGACATCGCAGAGCTTCACATTTAAAATCGGTATCTTTAAACTTGGCTTGGTATCAGTACCTCATTTGTTAGATAAGTTATGTTGGTGATGTTTTAATCCTTCTAATATCATTGTTTATTTTAAAAGCATTGATTAAGGTTAAGTATTGTAAAGCACAATGTTTATACTTTTGTTTAAGTATTTTATGACGTTAAATTTTGTTGAGTTCAAATTTAGGTGATGGTGAACTATAAACACAAATAAATAAATATATAGTATGTTTGCCAACTAGCTTGCTCTTTTGTCATAGAAAGAGAAGCGTAAAAAGAACTTATAAGCAATTGAAGAAAAACGTGCTACCAATAAGAGAAAGGGCCACCCTGCCTGCATCTTTTGACTAAAAATACTACTGTTTTTCCAATATTTATTTATTTACTTCTGTTCCCACTCATACAGAGGATTCATGAGGGGGATAAGAACAAAAAAGTAAGTTTTAGTTAAAAAACAGAAATTAAAAATTTAAATGGTGATAATGTATTCAACAATAAGTTTTGAGACACCTAGTGTCGACTCCGTGTTAACGATCACGTATATAAATGCATTCGCATTAAGGCAACTGTGGCAGATAGATATAAAACCAGTTATATAAGTCCATCCTTCGATTTTTGCACTTAGTTGGCTACAAATTATCGAAGAATGGACTTATATAACTGCTTTCTACATATCTGTTGACAGTTGATTAATGTAGGTATGTATAAACATAAAAATATTCAAGAAAAAAATTACAATTCTACACAAAAATGAAAACCCAAAAACAAAATTTATAACATTCAAAAATACATAAAATTGTCTGCGCTCACCAAAAACTAAAAATAGTTTTAGCTATATATAAATTTTAATAAAATCATTGAATGATTGATGAAAGAAGTCTACATCTACACTCTTCGCAGGATATTGTAAATTCGGCACATTTTATGTATCGGTCAATCTATTTATTCTATTCAATCTATTAGTTTTATGCGCGAAAGATTTTTGTAAATTAGTTGGTGTAGATAATCGCGTTATCGTCACGTTCACACAATTAGGTTTTTACGAAATGCTTATTTCAATAGTTTCACATTGAATTTCTTCGAATTTAATCAACACATGTCACAGTTTGTTTTGCTATCGTAAAGGTTTCTTTGTTTGTTCCCAGGAAACAACTCGGTGGTTGCCGCTTTTATTAATTAAATTGGAGATTTGTGTTGACTAAGTGAACAACACATGGATTGTACCCATGATCTAATTTCTGGGTAGTCAGTTTTGTTTATTTTTTCGGAGAAAATATTAACGCGATAATTTTTTTTGTAATGTTTATTGCGTAGGAAATGATAAGAGGGGAGACTCTCAAACCTTTGATTGTTAATAGTTTTTAAGTTAGTTCTTACAGACTCACTTGACTAGTGACATGTAGTAACTAAGACATGTACCGAATTGGTGCAGATTTATGTTATTTTAAAAATTAAACAACCACCTAAGTCGCCATAAGTAGAAAGAAAGGTGTACAATTACGTAAAACTACCGAGGGCGCAAGTGCAATGTTGATGCTAAGTTTGGCCATAAACAAAAGTAACACCCTTAAGAGGGTATCGTTAGATTTATTTAAATGGTCGAAATAAACGCGCAGCGCATGATTTGACTTTCTCTCTATAATCAGCGAATTTTTACAAGAAAAATGCACTACCGTCAAGAAGCACTAGATACGAGATCTTTAAAATAGTGCAAATTGTTCCTAGTGGATTATCCTTTGATTCATGGATTGAAGAAACCCGACTGTAAGTAGTCTACTTGTTTACTTCAGAAAACTTCGGGGTTAAGTGACTTTGAATGCGAGTACGCCTATTTGAACTAAATTCGGTAGCGTCTATAGTATTCTTATTTTTTTTGTTTAGTTGCAGTAAATTAAGCCCGGTGGTTCATCATGATCGAACCGAGTCGGGGCATGTTACGTTTTGAATTGATGATAAATTAGAAGTTACGTATTTGACAAGCGCCGCAGACTCGTTTTATTCAATAACCAAAAAATTGTAATAATTTAAGAAACGCGGTCAAATGTTTTTCCTCACCCGGTACCGGAGTAGTTTGTCCGTTTTGTTTTTTTATTTGTTAGAAAACCCTTAATGTTAAGACACCGGACTGAAATAATCTGTGTATGTTCGTTATGCCTTCAATAGAAAACTGTCGTAATTATTAATTTTTTTTTTCATTGCTTTAAGTCTTTACGTTTTTCCCTATTCTTTAGTGACATTTGATATAAATATTTAAAAGATTAGGTGGTAGCCTAGCAATCCCGACTGTGACTCGTATTAAGAACTTTTAGTCTTCATTAAACCTTTCTTTAACACCATATGGGGTCCGCGCGACCCCAAGGCCCGTACTTTTTCTTATTACATGTGTTTAATTTTTTTTGAAATATCTTGAGACTCATTTACATTTCCTACATAGCTTTAGGCACCAGTTAAGTACATAAAAAACAAAATAGTAAAGTAAAGGGTATTCCAGAAGTAGCGCCGAATTTCAAAGGGCAATAAAAAACTCAATTTTCTTGCTCAATTTGAAATTTTTTATTGGAAAATGTGTAGCAATATACTCCGATTTAAGTATGAAAAATCACATCTGGCATGTGCCCACCCAAACTCGCCGCACACTGCACCAAACGGTCATTGAAATTTTCGATCACTCGCCTGTCGTTCAAAAGTGAGCCCGTGGTTCCGAATTTGCGCACCAATCTTCGAACAGTTGATTCGTTAGGGGCCTCATTACGTCCTAGACGATTACGAAGCACTCGAACCGTTGCCGTGGGGCTTTCATTACACTTGTAAAGTTTTTAACACCAAAATACGCTGTTCTTTGGAGAGCTGTTCCATCGCTAAAAAGTCACTAAAACAACTAAAACTTAGTAACGAGCGGGTCGGTAACTCAAATCGGAATGATAATAGATAACAAAAATCATAACATCTGGCATACCAACCTTCGCGGGAAACCATAGTGCCAACTTAAAATTCGGCGCTACTTCTGGAACACCCTTTACATATGCGAATTTTGTAGAAAATCTCTTTAAAAACGCGGTTGGGGTCCTATCCACTTGGATGCGTTTTCATAACATGGATACGAGAGAAAAGAAAAGGACAAGACAAAATGGCCCCAATACGTGACGTAATTGAAAAATTTGTCAAAAATTGCCATAAATAGTGCACTCCAAATTCACATCTGACTGTAGACGAACAACTCGTACCATTCCGTGGCAGGTGCCCAAGGTATACAGCGAAGATTAAGCCTACCAAATATGGCATGAAAATTTGGGTGCTTGCCGACGTGGAAACCGCATATTGCAAGAATTTGCAAGTTTATCTAGGAAAAACAGGAAATCCTCCAGAACGCGACCAAGGAAAAAGGATTGTAGACTTTGGTTTCGGGTTAAATTCAGGTCATGGCATCACAACGGATAACTTTTCCACGTCTTTAGAGCTGGCAGAGAGGAGTTGGTTGACAAGAAACTGACCTTGTGCGGAACTCTAAGAAAAAATAAAACCTGCATCCCTAAAGAGTTTCTGCCATGTCGAAACCGACCTGTAAATTCATCAATATTTGGATTTCAACCGGAAATCACTATAGTCTCACACGTGCCCAAAGTAAACAAAGGTGTCATACTTCTTTCTACCGAACATCGCAATGCGGCCATTTCAGAAAATAATAAGAAAACCGGACATAATAATGCATTATAGAGCTACTAAGGGTGCCGTGGATACCCTAGATAAAATGGTCGCAGAGTATAATTGCAAAAGGCAGACAAAACGGTGGCAAGCTGCGCTATTTATAAATCTACATGGCATTGCGGCCATAAATGCTTTTGTTATATGGACAAAGCTTCATTCGAGTGGAATAGCACAATTATTTAGATAGAAGGCGGCTTTTTTTTCTCTACAATTGGCAAAAGAACTATTAGAGCCTCATCTTTGCGACATAGGATAAGTGACCCTATTATAGGACCAAAGTTGTCTAAATCAACAAAAAATAGTATTACTGCCGTACTGGAGACAATTAGAAATGCCGCACATGAAAACCAGAACAAAACACAACAAAACAACGAGTGAACTGAAGAAAGGAACATGCCATTTGTGCCCAAGGAACAAAGACCAAAAAGTCAAAAACCCAATGTTCCCAATGTAACAATAGTGTATGTCCATCACATGGAAAACAGTTACTGTATGTAATAATCTGTGAAAATTAAAATGTAAATAAATATGTATCTGCAATTTCTTTACCACATATAAATTTATCACAAATTTTGCTACTTTTTATGGAAAAATCCCATTCCTATCAATTCTACTAAATAATAAAACACGCACTGGGGTTTATTTTTACAGAAAAATATTTGTTTTGAATGGAAAAATACTGGGAAATCCGGCGTGGACCCCACCCGGTATTAACTGTAATAAATATCACGCGTAGGTGTCAGGGGAAGGTTCAAGGTAAGATTGAGAGCAATTCTAACATACCTCTTCACCGTTTGAGCTATCTGGCGTTCTTTATGCTGCGTACATGTTCTAAAGGGGTTTCCGTGGCGTAACATTATTCGTTAGCGCACATTTTAAATATTGTATTGTGATAGGCAGTGTTTTGTATGATGCCCCAGAAGATCAGTATTATAAACCTGTGGTGAGTGTGGTGTGTCGAAACCGTGTATTGCAATAGTTGGACTTCGTCTGCTTGGCAAAGCATTTTCTTTCCAAGGTTTAGGAAAACCATTAAAACATGCCAATTTTTACCCACCTTAGTATTCATATGCACACATATTAATTAAATCTGTAAACATTATAGAAGGTAAGTAAGAACATAAAATATAACAGCACAGCCTTATTTCAAGGACATACATACTATAGACCGGTCCAAGCACCAGTTACGACAATGACGAATAAAGATAGTAAGTTAAAGAAATAGGGCAAAAAAATTGAAAAACAGATAATCAGGACAGAGAATACATAATATTGCTTAACTTTAGATGTCCTTCAGATTGTGTAAACCATAATATAGCTATCACCATTAAATTATGAATGTTTGAAAACCCCTCCTTTAAACTTTTGTTAATTGACAATCCTCTACAATAGGTGTAACGTATCCTTAGTTGGTTCCACAAAGTTACAATTCTGGAGTTAGAAATCGCACCTCATTTAAACAACATAGAGTTAGCATTTTGAATGGTCTGTTCTGTTTTTTTTTTGATGAATGCCCAATACTTCTGTTGTTGGATCATCAATGAGATGTTTATTGAAAAAACATAAACTTCAAAGCATAATTTTTCCATTCTTCAACTTTAAAAAAGGCGTAGTTAAGTAGTCTTGCAACGATATAGGACTTCGAGGTTTAAGTCTTTTAGCAGGCGGGTTCTCAATGTCATTCCAATTTGTGCTTCTTATAAGTTGTCATTTATCCCATTCTCGTTTTAACGCAGATTTTCGTGAAATGTTCGATGGAGTAATATTACAAAGAACAGGAAGCCAATTGAGAGAAATAGATTTAATGGTTCCACTAATTATAGCGGCTAATGCATATCTATTTTTCTGTCAGAGGATAACTATTCAGCCAGACAGGAGCACAATATTCTGCTGTAGAATAAACTAATGCCAAGGGCATGCAGCTGTACAAAGTGTTTTTGCATCTGCTCCCCAAGTTGTTCCAGCTAATTTTTGAATGACATTATTTCTACATGTTTAAATTTTTTTGACTAATGGATAATTATCCTACTACACCGCATGCTCAACTTCAAACCCGATTACGGGAAAGTACTTATCCTTTTAATTCAAAAGAAGAATAAGGTCTTTATCAAATCCATTGCAAACGGGGTCTGGTTTTGTCGGGAAGACAATTGTTACGGGTAAAAGCACCCGTACCCCAAAATTCTAAAAAGGGGCTCCGGCAACTCGCCTCGTGTCGTGGGTTCAAGATCGTTAGATAAGTTTTAAATGGGCCCCAATCCACAAGTGCACAAACGTAAAAGTATATATGGTCTTGAAATGTGGACGTTTCGGAGACCGAACTTAAATAGTGGTGTTTTTATTTATTATGACCATATGCCACAAAACAAGTTGTGCACGATAAAAAAAGGAAGGAGTGAGAACGAAATAGTAAACTGCACAAAATTATAGGTACATGTTTATTCCTCTAAACACTTGCATAAGGAAACCAAAGGGAAAATAAAATAATTGCGTTCATAAAGGAGAACAGTACTAGTCCCACCAACTTACGCCTCTATCCATCCAACAGGTGTATCGACGCATGCAAATAAACTATTTGGCATAACCGGTTGCAAGTCATACGAGTAAGTACATACAT
The DNA here is from genome assembly GCA_030710515.1 of Abscondita cerata. Lineage (NCBI taxonomy): Eukaryota > Metazoa > Arthropoda > Insecta > Coleoptera > Lampyridae > Abscondita > Abscondita cerata. Next base: position 35,089 of record JALBCR010003831.1, on the reverse strand, counting down.
GTTTATACCATAAGAAATTTATAATACACAAGGTAAAGAGAAAAAATAAAATTGTACAGCAACGAAGCAATTTCTAATTTCCAGTCCCTATCGTTGGAGAACACACGTATCCTCGAATACGTTGTGCAGATAAGACGAATAACAATTTAACAAATTATATACGTAAAAGAAAAAAATTTTGTGTTCAACAATAATACCCATAAATTAGCGTTTTATTTAATTAAACAAAAGGGAAAAAGTTTTCGAAGAAGAAGAAAAAATATGTCACCTAAATAAAAACGCTTCACGTGGCTTAGCAGAAAGGTGGAGGACCCCATCAACAATCAAAGCGCGCTGGTCACAGTGGATTATCATGCGACCATTACAGCGTCTGTATCCAATGGAAATTTCAACGCTTGAAGATACCCAAGCAATGAAGGGAAAAAGTTTCCGGAGAAATCGTAAGAAAAAAAAAGCACCGGGGCTAATCATTACCAGGAGTGGCCAGTGCGTTGTCATGGAAGCCAAGAAAATATGTAGAGTGGAAGCAGAATAAATTTTTTATCTCGATTTGTATCATTATCAAACTCTTTCTCGGTTTGAATCTCCGGACGAAAACTTGATTCTTTTGTCAAACATTGTGGTAGCTATATGGCAACGCATTTTTCGACTGCGCTCTGCTCTAGCAATAATAAAGTAAATCGACGGAAATATTTTATTTTAGTCGGCCTTGTAAATATAAAATACTATTATTGCTAGCTAGAATAGTAATTCTTTAATTCAAAAATCTTGAAGTTTAATCATCTAATGGGAAAATATAAAAAAGATAGATAGGTTTTAGAATTTCATTGTACTTTCTTAATTAATTGTTGTTGTTGTCAACGTAAAAAATATTTGTAATTGTCAGATTTTTTGCTGGAAAAATTTCAAAATTAATTGTCAAGAATCAGTCAGTCAATCGTTAATATAATTAATCCAAGTCGGATAGATTGTCATGAGCTTAAATATATGCTCCCAAAAACGTGTCCTAATTGGCATAAGTCTAAAAACTGTTAACAAAAAAACAAATTAATTAGCTACATAAAATTATCCAAAAGAATTCATATTGTTTGTTTTCATGCGTAGTTAAATTGTTATATTGTTTTTTACAATACAATGCATTGTAACTATATTTAAATTTTTTTTATGACTAAATGTACATGTTATATAAATAACGTGATGGTTATTTCCATAGATCAATTAAGTTAAGCAATCTCTCAACAACATGAAATTATTCTTTAACATTATGGGTTGCAATTATGTTTTGTTCTGTACAAACCGCAAATATTTTAGGCGTATATCCGTTTCCGTCACACAGCCACTATGGACTGGGAAATATAATTTTAAAGAATTGGCAAATCGAGGACATAAAGTTACAGTAATATCTCCATTTAAAGAAAACAACCCTCCATTAAACTATAAACAAATTCTAGTTGAAAATCTGATTGAAAAAAACCATGGGTATGTTATAAGACCTTTTATTCATTGATTTATCTTCAAAATTTTAGCAATGACAAACACAATATTAAATCACATCGAATTTAACATTTTCGAAAAAATAAATTGGTTAGACACATTAGGCATTAACGCCACAGAATGGGCTTTGACAGAACCAAGCGTGAAAGCTTTTTTTAAAGAAAACCATCACTTTGATTTAGTTATTTTTCATCAGTTTATGTCTGACGCATACAATGGATTTTGTCATCATTTTAGATGCCCCTTTGTATTGCAATAACTTCCATGACAGCTCCTGGTTGGGTTAACAAAAAATTAAGCCAATCCGGGACCTCTTTCATATGTACCTCAGTTACTAGTCGCATTATCCTGCAAACATGAATTTCTTTCCAAAGAATGTATAACACATTTGCTTACATTGTGTTCGAATTTTCTTATTACTTTTATCTTCGTCCAAATCAAAGTCGGATCTTAGCCAAATATTTTCCAAATGCTCCACCTTTAGACGAGTTATATTATAATATATCTTTAATTTTAATAAATTCCCATGTAAGTGTGGGATGATGTTGTTCCATACATGCCCACTTCTGATTCCTATTGCCGGGGCTCATGTTCGAAAATCGTAAACCACTTCCTGTAGAGTTACAAACATTTTTAGATGATTCTAAAGAAGGAGTGATATATTTCAGTATGGGGTCGACATGTAATTGTAATGGATATCTCTGAAAATACCACGACCTGCATTTTTAAATGTATTTTCGCGACTAAAACAAAAAATATTGTGGAAATGGGAAGGTGACACTTTCACCAAATAAGACAAACAATACATTTATTAGTTCTTGGTTTCCTCAACAAGATATACTAGGTAAACGAATTATATTCACAATAATCACATGATAATTTTGAAACTCTTGCAGCTCATCCAAACGTAAAACTTTTTATTACACATGGTGGGTTTAGATGAGTGTCATTGAATCTGCATATTTTGCAGTGCCTATTTTAGGTATTCCAATATTTGTTGATCAAGGATTAAATATGGGAAGAGCAGAACTGCTAGGATATGGAAAGCGAATCTATTACGAAGATGTGAACGAAGATGTATATAGAAATAAGTGTAAACGAAAATGATAAGCAATCCAAGGAAGTTACAATGAATATTGAGTTTTTAATATTACAGAGTGTTAATTAAGTACTTGTACAAACTTTAACTTTAACTTGTATGTATGTTTGTAGATACAAAGAGAATGCAAAGAAACAATCATTTATTCTAAAAGATCAAGTAATACCACCTTTGGAAAAAGCAATATTTTGGATTGAGTATGTAATCAGACATAATGGAGCTCCACAATTAAAATCTGCTGCTCTAAACTTGACGTGGTATCAGTACTTATTTATTAGACGTCAGCTGGTTTTGGTATTATTAATTTCGATATTCATTTTGTTGGTTTTGAAGATTATGTTAAAATTGGTTTGGAATTTTTGGTTTGAAATGAAAAAAGTTTCCATAAACAAAAAAGGATCAGTAGTATTACAGAAAATTAATTGTTAGAGGACTATATCGGAATAAGTTCAATTGTGGGTTTATCTATAACCCGATTTTTAGTCTACTGTTACAATCAGTTTAGGGGATAAATTTTAGTTTTTAATAAAATTCTGTTAGACTTCTACGGGAAACTTTTTAATAGAAGCCAAAATAAATGTTTTTCGATGGAAATCTGATTTAAATTAATCTCCAGGGTTAAATTTGGAGATGGTTTGGTCCAGAGCAAATTATTATTACCATTTGTGTTGACAGAATGGTGATACAGTACCATGATGAACGTATCTTGATGGGGTTCTGTTGGCATTACATTAAGGTTTTGATATGAGAACATTTTATATAAAAAAATTTATTTGCCCAAAACTATTAAGATGGGGTTAGAGTTTTATATACGGATGATTTTTTAAAAACGATCCGCCTGAAATATTTCAGAGACCAAAAGGAAATTACACATTTCCGAAAACAGGTCCACTTATATGTCAAGGGGAAACGGTTAGACTATGATGTTCATTTTTGACGTTTGTCCCTCCGCCCTCACGAATACCACCCAAACATTTTAAGTTGAATGACCCATCGCGTAGTATCTCAAAATGAAAGCTTACCTTGTAAGGATTATGTGTTGATGTGTCACTTGCGCATTTTTTTTTTATTTAACATTGACATATGTTCAATTTACTTTGGGATAAGAATAATAAGTTTTAGATATCTAAGTAGGCCTTAAAGATAACATTTTAACAAAACTGAAAAAAAGAACATTTTCAGTAATTGCTCATGTAAATCGATGGGTTTAGTTTTATAAACTACTGACTTTATATGGCCACAAAGTAAAAAGTTAAGACTTGTGAGGTCCGGTGATCGTAGAGGCCATTCGATTGTTCCACGTCTACCATTTCAGTGATATGGAAGTTTCCGATTACGCCAGGTACGAACATTCGCAGCATTCGTCCAGTATTTGGTTACTTTTAACACGTTTATTTCAGTACAAAAATTGCCTATATTTACAGTTTCTAGTTTTTAAGTTTTTCTAGACGCCACTAGGTTACTTTGACCAATTTATTTTAATCTGTTTTGATTGGCCGTCGGAATAAATGCACTGTTTGAACATTTCCGTTGTTACTCTAATGGCGGATGCTTGGCTTGCGTGTCCCTCCGTCATTTGACCACATAAAGATAATTAATTCCATCGTTTTCTTAAACATCCGTAATTAACGGGTATTTATTTTAGGTTGTTGTAATTCTAGGCGAGCTTTTCGTTACGATGAGGAGGATTGACTGGCATTCTTTCTTATTCTACGCGTACACCGTAAGTGTGAAATTTTGCATACCTGATACAAAGTGGTGACTGACCGTTTTCTTTTATCGTTTATTTTAGATTAAAATACGGATTTTCAGTACACCAATTAAAACCACTGATTTCTAAGCACGGATATCATCATTATCCAAGTAATAAATTATTATCATTCTACGCACGGATGCTATGGTACAGCAGCTAAGTGCGGGGGTTCTCTAATTGTACCAACGTCGTAAATGCAAAAGTGACACATCACCATAATCCTTATAAGATAAACTATCATTTGGGATACCATAAGATAGGACATTCCATTTAAAATTTTTTGAAAGGTATTCGTAGGGAAGCAGGGGTAAACATCAAAGAGCGAATTATAAGTCAACCCATTTCCTTGACAAATAAGGGCATTTGTTTTCAAAGTTTTTAATTTTATTTTGGTTTCTGAAATGCTTGATGCTTGATTCAGTTAGGCATACTGTTTTGGTTTCCAAAAATATTATTGTTATAACCTTGACTTTTATAAAAAATATTACATAAAGTTTTCAATAAAAAATAAAATATTTTTTAACCTACCCGTCTGTAATAGACGATTTCATGGATCCATAGGAAAGTGAAAATATTAGCGTTTGCACGTCTAGCCGCAAAATTTACTCTTTCTGAGCTAGCCACGAAAACTGTTTTTATGTTTTACCTATAGATGTCAATAACCCCCTTTTTGTTATTTTTAATTTATCAAATAAATCTGTTGCATGCGGTTGTGCAACCAAATATACACGGCTCTGGTTGGTAATTCTACAACCGTTAAACTACTATGTACGCTTTCTATTGTGAACGTACTGATGATTATTAAAATTAATTAGTTAAAGATTAGTTAGTGATTATGTTGTTCTGTTACTGAATTTGGATTTGCCAGTGGTAAAACTAGCGCTCTGAATTTTGCTGTCAAAGTAACGGAATCCGGACACTTTGCCGAATGGACATAATATCGAATGGACACAACGCCGAAACTTGGACACAACGTCGAAATCAGTAATTTAACATATCGTCAAATTTGGACACAAATCTGAAAACAAAACTGACGTGTTTTTCGTATTAAGAGGGATTAATCTTAATGTAAATTTGTTTTCATTAATGTAAGTTGTTTTCATGTGATCGGGGTATACGATGTTGGTTGGTAGGTTACAGTTATTACAATTTTTTTCTTTAAAAATTGTTTTAATCAATATCCGTTCTACGTGGTGTCAGCTTGCTTTGGACGTTGTGTCCACTTTTCGACGATATGTCCAATTACTAATTTCGGCTTTGTGCCCATTTTCAGCAATGTGTCCAGCAGGTGATTTCGGCGTGTGTCCAGTTTCGGCGATATGTCCAATAATTCGTTTTGACGTTGTGTCCAAGTTTCGGCGTTGTGTCCATTCGACGTTATGTCCATTTGGCAAGTGTCCACGACTAAAACTAACAATTTTGAAAATTTGTTATTTCGAGCGTTTTCTAGAGTTTGTAACCATCTGGGTTTGAAATTACTTTTTACATGAGGGACTTGTATATGCAAATTGTTGTGCAGAACAACGGTGGCTGCAGTCGATTTACCACTCAGAACAAAGCCATTACTGTTAGTCAATTGCATAGAATTTACGCACAATACATATACCCTTTCCTACTTGATCAAAGGAAGTGAATTCGGCTGATCTGTAAGAGAGTAACCTTGCGTTTAGCGATGGTTTCAAGAATGAACAACGTCGCGCAAGGGGGGAGGGAGTTCTTGCGGTCTGAACAAATTTAAATGGTATATTTCCCTTAGTCTAGATTACGGCAGAGCACAATTCCTTACGATCCATAGGCTTGGAAATAAATTGAAAAATAAATGGAATTCAGTCAAAAATGAAAATAAAATTTTATACGAAAAACGACAAAATTAAATACTATTCAGAAACACAAATGAAATATATATGTGAAAAACGGTGAATAACTTCAACATGAAATTATTACCTTTTCGTAGAAGAAAGTAGAACGGCTACTGAGAACAAGGTGTTGAAGTTCTTTGCGTTTTAGTATCGGATTGTAGAACTGTAGTTAATATTGTAATTTTTAATTTTTTTCAGAAAAAAGTTAAAAATAACTTTAATCACTGTGATTAAGATGAATTTAGTAATATTTGGTAATAACTAAGTTCAGTGTACTCTTTCTAGAAAAATAAATTATCTGAAGATGGTTACTCTTTATTTGTTCAAATTTTAAAAGATACATTTACTTTAACATAGTTTATATTTTTTTATACGATCGAGAATTTTTATTTACTTACAGCCTGCTTAACAAGAAGGTTGGCAGTATAAGTTTACTGGATAGTAAGTACTTACCGACGTCTGTAATGTAAGTAAAATTACTATTTATATTGCGTTATTTCTCCAAATGTAAACGTCACTTTTTGGAAATTTCATTTATATATTAGGGAATTGAATTCATTTGATTGCGAACAAGATTTGTAAATGAATTATTAAGTCAGTATTTTATAACTTATTAATGTTTTTTACGTAATATACAAGATTTACATAAATTTAAAGAATTTATTTATTAACTATGTACACTCATGAAATTTAAAACTTGGACACCACAATTTCTGTAAACAAAAGTTTGCACATTGTGAAGCGGGCTTAAGGGTATCATTTACAATTCTAACAGCAGGTAGTCTCAGCAGGGGTTATCTTATAGAAGGACTGTAGAATGAATCATTACACTAAGCACGTTTTAGAAAATAGGTAATTTACGTTGCTTACTTAATTTTTTCTTTAAAGAATATATTTGAAGGTATCGCTAATTAAACACCATAGCTCAATTAATTATCGAATCAAAATTTTGTTTAGGAAATGTTTACAAAATAAAATTAGAAATAATTTTGATTTAAAAAACGTCTACAAGCAATAACTTTTAAATTAAATCAAAAAACTAAACATGGTTATTTGGGTTGACTGATTATTACTTATTTTTAAATAAATCTAACCTACTAATTATTGTAAGTTATTAAAAAAAATCATTAAACTCTCTATTCATAATATTTAGTCCTTACAAAATGTATATTTTATGACGTTTCATTTTTTTCTGTAGTTAATATAAAAGTGAAAATAAAAACTAAGGCAATTCTTATTGTCAACGTATATATTTAGTTTTTTGACAAGAATTTATTACATAATTATAATTAAGGATACCAAGTTATAGTTTATAATTGTCTGAAACACTTTGTAAGTTTAGTTGTGTTTACTAAATAAATATTATGTATACTTGATATAAGAAAAATGTTTTAAATTAATCAGTGTTTAAGAACGCAAGAAAGAAATGATGTCCCTATTAGCATCATTTGGGAGGGGGGGAAATTTCAAAATAAAAAAAAGTGAAGTAAATTATAATTTTTACTCTTTTTTGTGGGTAAAAATTGTTTGGCACTATCTTTCTTGTTTTCCGCAATTTCCTTCTCAATAATAAATATATATGAATTGAAAACTGCTGAAAATAATTTTATTTTTTTTTTTTTTTTTTAAATAAAGGTATTACTATATAAATAGATATAAGAAATCAATAATGGGTGTGACCTCCAATATTATTGATACATTCTTGGAGGCGTCTCGCTCATTGACGCTATCAAGGTATCAATATAATTAAGGGCGTTGTCCTTTAACAAACAAAAATACATTATGAAAATGTTAATTCAACAGATCCCGAACTATTTTTTGGAGAAAGTATAGTGAAATAAGAATACTTACTTGTTGGAGAATATATCTGCGTCTGGATAAAACACTTCGACTGAAGGTTTTAAAATAGTTTCAAAATATCTTAAATACGCAGCAGAATCAAGACGTCCATCGATAGCCCAACAAACTCCGGACCCAGCGCGCTAACCCAACCCCACACATTCACAGAAGAATAACCACTTCGTTTTTTAGGACGTATGTGATGATGGCTTTCGTAACGAGTTCCTTCCATTCTAAAAACTTTTAGTGGTCCATCGTTGCGGCTATTAAACGTTTTTTCGTCGCTAAAAATCACTCGATTCCAAAATTCCAAAGGTTCGTTCACATATCGCCTTGCACATTCCAGACGACGTCTCATATTTTCGTCACTGAGAACTTCTTTCGCAGCAGCATTATACTTCTTTTTTTATTCCCATCTCTCCTTTAATCTTTTTGTGCAGTTATACGGCATCCGGGAAAATGTGTATCTGCTATAGCCCTGGAGTATGTAGCAAATGGTTGTTCTGTTACGTAATGAAACAACTCCGAGATCTTGAGCACGTGTAGATACTTTAGGTCTACCACTTCCGATGGCTCTTTCCAAAGTGTGTTCTAAGATTCCATTTTACTCGGTAATGCCCTACAGTGCTTTTTGGTATATCTAACATACGTGAAATTTCACGCACGCTACGGCCCGCCGCTAATTCCGAAACAATCCGCGCTTTCAAATCAGCACCGAGATGAGGTGGCATTTCACAACACTTGAAATTTTAAACTAAAATGGAATTTACATTTTCATTACTTTATTTATTGGTTCACACTACCCCTTCTCAAACAGTAGATAATTGTTTATTTATTACATACTTCTAATGACCAATGTAACAACCCTTAGAGCAATATGACTCAAAAGGAAGTAAATTAAACAAGCAAGGATATTCTATTGTTAGTTGAAACTTATTCATAAAGTAAAGCCATTTCCTTATAATGCTAATGGACAGGATTTTCTTTTAAGTATTAAGATTACAATAGAGGACTTATAAACTTTCGAAAATATCTAATTATAAATATTTACACTGCTTTTTCCTTAATAATTTCTTAGCAATAACATACACGTTCTTGGTTTTTAAGTTGTCATAAATTTGATATGATATAAATTTGTGTTCTAATATTACATCACAAACTAATCTTTATTCGCCAAAAATTGTTGCTTAAGTTGTAAAGCTTCGTACACACCTGAACAACAAACCGAGCAACAAACATAACAACGAACCGAAAGTCAAACAGGAACGACAAACGATCTTTTATGATTTCACAAATCCGAACAACAAACGGAACGTTTGTGCTGTTCCCATAATTATTTTCAGTAGTTTTCAGTTCATATATATTTATTATTGAGAAGAAAAATTGCAAAAAACAAGGAAGATAGTGCCAACCAAAGTTTTGCACATAAAACAGAAGAGTAAAAATTATAATTTACTTCGCTTTTTACAATAATTAGTAGGTTAGATTGTATAAAAATAAGTAATAATCAGTCATCCCAAATAACCATGTTTAGTTTTTTGATTTAATTTAAAAGTTATTGCTTGTAGACGTTTTTACAAATCAAAATTATTTCTAATTTTATTTTTAAACATTTCCTAAACAAAATTTGGATTCGATAATTAATGGAGCTATGGTGTTTAATTAGCGATACCTTCAAATATATTCTTTAAAGAAAAAAATTAAGTAAGCAACGTAAATTACCTATTTTCTAAAACGTGCTTAGTGTAATGATTCATTCTACAGTCCTTCTATAAGATAACCGGTGCTGAGACTACCTGCTGTTAGAATTGTAAATGATACCCTTAAGCCCGCTTCATAATGTGGAAACTTTTGTTTACAGAAATTGTGGTGTCCAAGTTTTAAATTTCATTAGTGTGTACATGCCTATTAGGAATAGATACTTACTACTGATAATATTTATTGCAGATTTACCCACAAAGAGGAAACAGCTGTCCCAACAATTCATCTAGGTTTTGAAAAGAAAAAATTCTTATTCTGGACGTACAGAGAATGTCTGTGCGGCTGTTAAGCAGAAAAATTGGAAATTAAAAGTATATTAACGTCCTATCCAGAGACATCTTGTTCGGAATTTGAATTTGGGTTCCCAGCTAAAGAAGAAGGTTTATTGCAAGTTTAAAAAAAAATGCGGTCGCAAAATACATATTACAAAAACAAAATTTTAAAAATTAAACACCAAATAAAAAAAAAATGTTTTTAGTAAAAATTTGTACTAGGAACCAAATAAACCCTTTATTTGAAAAAAAATAAAAAAGTAAATTTACAGCAGATGAACTTGCAAAAGCATTTACATTAAGGTATTATAGCCAAAAAGCTTATCTCTTTAATAGAAATATTTTGGGAAATATCCTCTATCAGGAATGTCATCATTAAGAAGATGGGCTTCGCAAAATTGATGTGCGTCATGGTATTTTAAAAGATGTTTTAAAATTCGTGGATCTTGAGAGAGAAAATCTGTCACTTTTAGAAAAAACGGTTGTTTTATCGTTTGACGAAATTAAAGTGAAAACAGTTTGGGAGTATGATACGGCAGGAGACAAAGCTCTCGGCCCGCACAAATATAAGCAGGTAAAGTACACAGCAATATAGACTGACGTCTGTGGCTAATAAATAATACAAACATTGTAGGTAGTTAGGTACAGAGGCCTCTTTGTAACAAATACGGCCAGACATTTTATATAATATTATAAAAGTATAATATCGTAGCTTGTGTTAGCTACTGTGGTGGATTGGTAATATGGGGCTTTGGAAGAAACTATAAATATTAACTTGAGAAAACACTTCTTTAAAGCATCCAGTAACAGGAGAAGACATTTTCATAGTTCCGATGCACCAATCTACTTAAACTTTTAAGAAATTGGCTGTTGGATCACAGGTTTTACTTTTTAAAGGATAGAACAATAATAAATAAACAACCTTTGCTGCTGAGTTTAATTGATTTAAGCATTGAATTAAATGTTGCTATAAAAATTTCACGAAACAATATTAAAGTAGAAAGGCCCAAACGACACAATTTTAGAATGGCTAGTCACCTATAGTCATTATCAACTGGGAGATGTAAATATTTAAGGCATTAGTGAAAAAAGATGATCAGGTTACAGTAATATTGCCGTTCAAGGAACATAATCCACCAGAAAAATTACTCACAAAATTCTGGTTGATGGATTGAGTTGGAGAAATCTAAAGGTGCGTTAATTGAATTATAATAATTCTTTTTAGATTTTCTATGTTATAGCAATGAAGGCTAGCTTATTTTGACCAAAGTGACATCGATATTGTTACAAATGTGTATTTGTCAGACAAAATAGGCCTTTACCTTTACTGAATTAGCATTAGAAGAGCCTAACGTGAAAAACTTTTTACAAGAAGAACATCATTTCGATTTAGTAATTTACCATCAATTTACATCAGATTGCATATAATGGATTTTGTCATCATTTTGGCAATCCTTGTATTGGTGTTATATCAACCCCTAATGATCGCTTAGTAAACAGAAAGGTTTGTAATTCCGGACCCTCCATCCTATGTACTTTTACAAAATATTTTCCAAATCCACCACAGTTAAACGATTTATACTATAATATCTCTTTATTGTTGGTAAATTCTGATGTTAGCATTACTGATGTTGTTCCTTCTTTACCAAATGTGATTCATATAGGGTGGAGCTCACGTACGTGAACCACAACCTCTTTCCCCAGATCTCCAAGAGTATTTAGATAATTCCAAAAAGTGGTGTAATTTTCTTCAACGTATGGGATCAAATTTAAAAATCGAAAGATCTGCCCAAAGATAAACGCGACGGTCTCTTAAAAAACTTTTGGGACACTAAAACAAAATGTTTTTATGGAGTGGGAAAGACAGAAAAGTTGCCAGATAAACCTAACTAACTTGTAAAGATTAACCAATTGAAAAAAACCAAAAACTGCACCAAAAACTTGACTCGGACACGTGTTTCAACAGCTGGCTGTTATCATCAGCGATACCGAGCTCAAAAAAATAAAAACAACGGGAAGCTTATATATACTATTTATCTAAGCTTATCACGCATCGTTAAACTTAATTGATTCTTAGATAAGCTTAAATAATTCCGAAAATCCTAAGGCCGTGATCATCATAATTCATAAGCAAATTTCTGTTTTTAAAATTTCTAAACTTTCATAAGAATCAAGTTCGTTTTTATTATCTACCTCTATAATTAATTCAATCCTCGTTTACTCTAGGTGATTTTCAAGCATATGCATGGCAACACTGGGACCTATCTGTGCGATGATATTTGACACAGAGCTACGTGCTCTTTAAAACGAGTTTAAATAGTTCTCTTGGGTTTGCCCTATATATACTTAGTTACAGTCTTTACAATTAATTTTATATATTCCTGATTTATCACACATTTCTATTGGGTTTTTCGGATTGCCTAAGATTTTGCAAGATTGTTATTACTAGAAGTCACTGTTTGATAAATCAAATTTTGAAATATTTTTGAAGACCTTTTATTGTATGTGGGACAATTTGGTAATTTGACATATTTCTTATCTATTTTGCTATTACTAGTTCCTAACGTTGTAATGTTTCTAATTCAATTATCGCTGATGATAACAGCTTAGCTGTTGAAACACGTGTCCGAGTCAAGTTTTTGGTGCAGTTTTTGGTTTTTTATTGTGGTTAAATAGACGCTGCAGTTGGTGTTCCTTTCCTTTGAACGTAAAGATTGGTTCTTGGTTACCTCAACAAGATATATTAGGTAACTTAAATTCCAAAATAATTCTTAAATACGTTGAGATAATAATTTTAGCTCACCCAAATGTTGTACTTTTCATTACCCACGGTGGATTGATGAGTACTATTGAAGCCGTTTATAATGGTGTACCAGTTCTAGGAATTCCGGTCTTTTCGGATCAAGGCTTAAATATGGCAAGAGCAGAATTGGCTGGTTACGCTAAGTATATCGTCTACAAACATTTAAATGAAAACAATTTTGAAACAACCTTAAAGGAACTGTTATCAGACTCTAGGTTGGTAATGATTCAAATGATGTTCCGCTATTTAATTATTTTTGAATCCTAAAGATTTAAAGAAAACGCTGTGACGAGGTCCAAGATTATGAAAGATCAGGTAGTAAAACCTTTGGATAATGCAGTATTTTGGATCGAATATGTATTAAGACATCGAGGGGCGCCTCATTTAAAGTCGGCATCTTTAAATTTGACATGGTATCAATACTGCCTGTTGGATGTGATAGGTTTCGCACTATTACTTTTAATAATATTTTTGTATTGTATATCAGTAACAATTAGAAAATTTGCAAATTATATTTCCCAAAAAGTCGAAGAGAAAAGAAAAAGAAAAACAGTAACAACTATGTCAGATTTTTTTATCTAATAATAAATATTATCTATCTTTATATTCAAAGCTAAAGAAAAAAATATAACACTGTCCATAAAACATATTTTAATTACGAATACTCATGAGAGATACAACAGGATATTGCTTATCTGTTGGCTAAATTATAGACTTTAACTTTTTAAAATTGATTGGATTGGTTACGGTAAAAAGGAAAAGTTGAAAAAGATTTAATTACACCAAACCATATATGTGTATTTATAGTAAGTAAAATTCTTCCTTTCTTCCTCGTTCTGAGGAATTTCTTGACTCGCAGAACTGGATTCGTGTGGTAAATTGATAATATAAAACACTTTTTACAGTTTAATTTTTTCAATAATCCTGTCATTAGTAGCGCCCTGAAGGAAATCGGCCATGTTGTTAAGTTGGCGATGTAGAAGTACGAAGTGTTTGTAATCGTCCTTCATCACAATTAAAACTCCTAAAAAAACGATTAGATTGTTGGGAAACAACACGTTAATTGTTGTTTCTGCTGATATACAGCTATCCATTCCATTAACAAAAGATCTTAAATAGCAACATTTCATTTACAATCACATTTAGACACTGTACAACATACGTTTCATCAATGACAAAGAAGATAAATAGTGACAAATCTACTAATATAACATTTACCAGCAGACATATTGCTTGTTTAAGGCAAGCAAGTTAACCATGTGCTAGAACCTCAAAATTTGAAATCAAGTACCTTGGAGTTCAATCTTGACCAAAAACTAACATCCAACAAAAGAACCAAAATAGCAATACACCTGAAGCTTAAACAAATGAACTGGAGAAGATCACAATTACACTTTGCTTAAGAAACTACTTATGTATAAAGCGATTCAGATGTTACAAATTTATTTGTAAACAAGCTACAAATTAAGTCAGTGTTGAAAAACCGGTCACGCACATCTGTTAGTCGAAGAGGGATTGTGGGCGTACTTTTGAGTAATTAGATCGAAGACTTTGACCCTAAAAACGAGATAAATAATAGGGGACACCTATCAAAATGTGTAGTAAATCTTCTAAAGCAATTAAGATCTCCGAACACAAAAACAAACCGTAAGATAGTAGAGATATAATTTTTGTAGAACGACTAGACCTTAAGAAGACCAAAAACATTCATAAAATAGACAACAAGATGGTGTTGATAAATGCACAATACAAATTATTTAAATGATAGTTAAATCGAACTATTTGTTCTCCTGAGTTTCAAGTCGAACCGCCCGAATGTTTAATTAACCGCAAAAGCAAAAGCTCTCTCTAGCATATCACTAAAAGAAACTAAGCAACAATAATGTACTAGAACATGTAAACCACTTGTTCATGAGCATCAGCATCAAACCCACTCTCGTCAGAAAATTTGAAAGAAATTATGAAATCACTACAACCTTATAACCAGTCAAGTGTGTGGAGAAAACGGTACTGGTCGATTTTTTTAACTCAAGTAACTTATATACAATATTTACTTATTGATTGTAATTTGTAAACAAAAAGATAAATACAAAACAAATACTCACACCCACATAATCTAAGGATATATGTTAGTTTGTGTAGAAAAATAATTTTCCCATTTTTTGTCTTGAAAGTTTAATGTAAAGTTGGTTATTACTAAAATTAACTAAAATTAATATTGTGATATTGGGGATAAATTTGTGTTTAATATTTTATTTATTTTAAACTTTTAGTTACTTTCCCTACAATCAAACAACAAATTTACATTTTTTAATTTGAAAGTGCCCATTTTACTAGAACTAAAGCTCTGTATGTAGTGTGTTACTTACTTTATTTCTGCTATGATGCTTTGCAATAATAATTAACTGCTTTTGATCAAAACTAATAATTATTTACTTACAAAGAAATGGATATACAAATTTGTATCGTTAAAATTGCAAATCGCGCAACGCTGTCTTCAAATTTTATGCACCACGTGTATTGGGGTTCGTGTAGGGGCACACTCATGAAATTTAAAACTTGGACACCACAATTTCTGTAAACAAAAGTTTGCACATTGTGAAGCGGGCTTAAGGGTTTTTTCTAACAGCAGGTTGTCTCAGCAGAGGTTATCTTATAGAAGGACTGTAGAATGAATCATTACACTAAACACGTTTTAGAAAATAGGTAATTTACGTTGCTTACTTAATTTTTTTTCTTTAAAGAATATATTTGAAGGTATCGCTAATTAAACACCATAGCTCGATTAATTATCGAATCAAAATTTTGTTTAGGAAATGTTTACAAAATAAAATTAGAAATAATTTTGATTTAAAAAACGTCTACAAGCAATAACTTTTAAATTAAATCAAAAACTAAACATGGTTATTTGGGTTGACTGATTATTACTTATTTTTAAATAAATCTAACCTACTAATTATTGTAAGTTATTAAAAAAATCATTAAACTCTCTATTCATAATATTTAGTCCTTACAAAATGTATATTTTATGACGTTTCATTTTTTCTGTAGTTAATATAAAAGTGAAAATAAAAACTAAGGCAATTCTTATTGTCAACGTATATATTTAGTTTTTTGACAAGAATTTATTACATAATTATAATTAAGATACCAAGTTATAGTTTAAAATTAAATGAAAACGTTTTTTTAAATAAAGGTATTACTATATAAATAAATATAAGAAATCAATAATGGGTGTGACCTCCATTATTATTGATACATTCTTGGAGGCGTCTGCTCATTGACGCTATCAAGGTATCAATATAATTAATATTAATCGTTTCCCATGCGGTATCAATGGCTGCAATTAGTGCATTACGGTTTACTGGTATAAAATTTGGCCCTTGTTGTCTTCGGATAACAGCAAGTATTCGAGCCCAAACATTTTCGATAATGTTAAAATCTGGGCTTTTTGCTGGCCAAGGGTAACAGCTCCAGTTATTTGCTTGTATCCAGTTGCGCACAACCTGCGAAGTATAGGGTCATCATATCCCGATAGTTAATTATCGAATGTTCCAAGAAAATATGTGTAAATAGTAAATGGAATCTACTAACGTAACGTTAAGTCGTTAATTATAGTTACATAACTCTCCTTTCATAAGATATAGTTCATATTAATATGCTTATTGTAAAGCTTCGTACACACCTGAACAACAAACCGAGGAACAAACAGAACAACGAACCGAACGGCAATCGGAACATTAATTTGGACGGTGCTACGTACGAATTTTAGAACAGATTCGCAAGTCCTGATTGTTCCACGAACGGTTTGCGGCGTTCCCGCAACTTGTCGGTTTTTTCTCCGACATCAAGAAAATGCGCGCGAATGCGTTTGCAGGTTTGGACGAATCTAAACAAAACGGCGAACAAACTTATGCGGGAGAATTAAATTATTTATTTTTGTCCTCCCTTTTGTGGGTTTGTTGTGTTTTAGGTAATATTATGGAGTTGACAGAAGAAAAATGTTTTAAATTAATCAGTGTTTAAGAATGCAAGAAAAAATGATGTCCCTATTAGCATCATTTGGGCGGGAAATTTCAAAATAAAAAAAAAGCGAAGTAAATTATAATTTTTACTCTTCTTTGTGCGTAAAAATTTGGTTGGCACTATCTTCTTGTTTTCCGCAATTTTCTCTTCTCAATAATAAATATATATGAACTGAAAACTACTGAAAATAATTATGGGAACAGCACAAACGTTCCGTTTGTTGTTCGGATTGTGGAAATCATAAAAGATCGTTTGTCGTTCTGTTTGACTTTCGGTTCGTTGTTATGTTTGTTGCTCGGTTTGTTGTTCAGGTGTGTACGAAGCTTTACAACTTAAGCAACAATTTTTGGCGAATAAAGATTAGTTTGTGATGTAATATTAGAAACACAAATTTATATCATATCAAATTTATGACAACTTAAAACCAAGAACGTGTATGTTATTGCTAAGAAATTATTAAGGAAAAAGCGCAATTGCAGTGTAAATATTTATAATTAGATATTTTCGAAAGTTTATAAGTCCTCTATTGTAATCTTAATACTTAAAAGAAAATCCTGTCCATTAGCATTATAAGGAAATGGCTTTTACTTTATGAATAAGTTTCAATAACAATAGAATATCCTTGCTTGTTTAATTTACTTCCTTTGAGTCATATTGCTCTAAGGGTTGTTACATTGGTCATTAGAAGTATGTAATAAATAAACAATTACCTACTGTTTGAGAAGGGGTAGTGTGAACCAATAAATAAAGTAAGAAATGTAAATTCCATTTTAGTTTAAAATTTCAAGTGTTGTGAAAATGCCACCTCATCTCGGTGCTGATTTGAAAGCGCGGATTGTTTCGGAATTAGCGGCGGGCCGTAGCGTGCGTGAAATTTCACGTATGTTAGATATACCAAAAAGCACCGTAGGGCATTACCGAGTAAAATGGAATCTTGAACACACTTTGGAAAGAGCCATCGGAAGTGGTAGACCTAAAGTATCTACACGTGCTCAAGATCTCGAGTTGTTTCATTACGTAACAGAACAACCATTTGCTACATACTCAGGGCTATAGCAGATACACATTTTCCCGGATGCCGTATAACTGCACAAAAAGATTAAAGGAGATGGGAATAAAGAAGTATAATGCTGCTGCGAAAGAAGTTCTCAGTGACGAAAATATGAGACGTCGTCTGGAATTTGCAAGGCGATATGTGAACGAACCTTTGGAATTTTGGAATCGAGTGATTTTTAGCGACGAAAAAACGTTCAATAGCCGCAACGATGGACCACTAAAAGTTTTTAGAATGGAAGGAACTCGTTACGAAAATAATCACATATGTCCTAAAAACGAAGTGGTTATTTTTCTGTGAATGTGTGGGGTTGGGTTAGCGCGCGGGGTCCAGGAGTTTGTTGGGCTATCGATGGACGTCTTGATTCTGCTGCGTATTTAGATATTTTGGAAACTATTATGAAACCTTCAGTCGAAGTGTTTTATCCAGACGAAGATTATATTTTCCAACAAGTAAGTATTCTTATTTCACTATACTTTCTCCAAAAAATAGTTCGGGATCTGTTGAATTAACATTTTCATAATGTATTTTTGTTGTTAAAGGACAACGCCCCTATTCATACTTCGCGGGTTGTGCGCAATTGGATACGAAAATAACTTGGAGCTGTTACCCTGGCCAGCAAAAGCCCAGATTTTAACATTATCGAAAATGTTTGGGCTCGAATACTTGCTGTTATCCGAAGACAACAAGGGCCAAATTTTATACCAGTAAACCGTAATGCACTAATTGCAGCCATTGATACCGCATGGGAAACGATTAATATTAATTATATTGATACCTTGATAGCGTCAATGAGCAGACGCCTCCAAGAATGTATCAATAATAATGGAGGTCACACCCATTATTGATTTCTTATATTTATTTATATAGTAATACCTTTATTTAAAAAAAAAGTTTTCATTTAATTTTAAACTATAACTTGGTATCTTAATTATAATTATGTAATAAATTCTTGTCAAAAAACTAAATATATACGTTGACAATAAGAATTGCCTTAGTTTTTATTTTCACTTTTATATTAACTACAGAAAAAAATGAAACGTCATAAAATATACATTTTGTAAGGACTAAATATTATGAATAGAGAGTTTAATGATTTTTTTAATAACTTACAATAATTAGTAGGTTAGATTTATTTAAAAATAAGTAATAATCAGTCAACCCAAATAACCATGTTTAGTTTTTTGATTTAATTTAAAAGTTATTGCTTGTAGACGTTTTTAAATCAAAATTATTTCTAATTTTATTTTGTAAACATTTCCTAAACAAAATTTTGATTCGATAATTAATCGAGCTATGGTGTTTAATTTGCGATACCTTCAAATATATTCTTTAAAGAAAAAAATTAAGTAGGCAACGTACAATTACCTATTTTCTAAAACGTGCTTAGTGTAATGATTCATTCTACAGTCCTTCTATAAGATAACCCCTGCTGAGAGTGTACCTGCTGTAAGCAAGTGTAAATCAATTGGAACGTCATCCTATGTGCTAGTTTATTTACAAATTGTTTTTAATTTTAAATATAACTACAATAAATTGACCAAACTGGTTTACTCTTTTAGGTTAGTTCCACCTGCTACGGTTCCCACAGCTGGATCAGAGACAAGTTAATGCCTATGAATGTGCCTTCTTATTGCCAGCCTTCGACAGTTGACTTCTTCAGAGTTCAACACACAACACTTACAATTACCAACAATATTTTGCCTGTATTTAATCGTGTCAGTATTCCGATTTTATTTTTGTTTGTTCTATATTTCAAATTTTTATTTAATCTCGTATTTAATTTGTTTAATTACGTTTCTTAATTTCGTGCAAATTTATGATTTTCGCGTCACATTGATTTCAATTTGACATTTGTATTTTCTTTGTAACGTCACTATTTCTATCTCTTTCTAAATTTTACTTACTGAACGTTTTGCTATTATCGCGTCAGATTAAAAAAAAGCGCCCATATTTATTGAGTTTATTAATCCATTTTTGAATTTCAAAACCTAGCCGGGATCACCACCATTGCTTGCATCTATGGGTCCTAACTCATAACTAAATTTATTTTATTTAGTTTTCTGTAATTCGATTATCATTCTTTTAGTAATTAAGTGTAATTACGGCATTTAATTGGAGAAACAATTTGTTTTTAATTTTTTGCGCCATAAAGACACACGAAGTTTTGAATTTTCCATTTTTGTTAACCTCAAATCGATTTCAATTTTTTATCTAATATTTTGGCAATTTTACAATTACGGATGTTTTCTCCGCGCTTAATTACGTTTTTGTTTAAGTTTAACGATCCAACACAATGCCTCCCTCGCGCACATAATTGTTTGTCTGTAACCGCTGACCACTCTCTTGACATTTACCTAATTTCTTAAAATTAAATTTTAATATTATTTTTATTTAGGTTTTTATGCCGGATTTAACTAATGGAGCAGCTGAATGAACTTTCCTAATTCAAATTAACAAGAACATATATCTACATTATTTCAAATTCCTGATGCCGCCACAATATCTCCGATCATCACCGATTTACTCACACTCAATAAGGTTCTGGGATATTTTACATTGGGATCATCATTGGACTCTTTTATAATCATCTTTTTGGGCCCAAGGATGCGTATAACATCGCAATATCTACATGATTTAGAGGTCTTATTTCACCACCACTTTATTTCTCGACTTTATTCAAAATTTTTACATACTAAATATATGTTTCTTCCAAATGCTAAGGTTTGTAATCAGAAACAGTTTAAAATTAATTTATGCGCCATTCCGTTTCATAGACAGTACAATAATTAACTAAGTAAAAATAAACCTTTTAATTTAAATTGTTATTTTTCCAGAATGCTAGAAAGTGTTCGTATACATTCACGACTCATTACAGAATATATTTTTAGTTTTAAGATTAGTTTAAGAAAAAATTATTTTATTAATTTAATTTATATTGAAGGTTTAGGTGGTAGAACAGGGAGAAATAATTATTGCCCATCTAAACTCCGCCTTCTGGTTTTCTTTCTAGCCGAAACTTTAAATTTATTCTATTTTAGTGTAACACTACTTATGTTTCTTGTTGTTTTAGTCGGATAATAAAGAATACTGTCACTTTTATTATTATTATTATTATTTTGCTCATCGACCACTAATGTAATTAGCGCTTCTTCATGTTCACAAATTTTCTATGCGTTTTAGATATTTCAGCAAGTAACAACCCTTCTTTGGTGGTAAGTATGTGTCTAATATTATTTTTTAATCCATATATGTTTCTTATATTTCTTATTACAATACTATCACATAGAAGATGATTTACCATCTAAGTATGATTATTACAAAATTGGTAAGGTGGCGGGTCTACCGAGGTAAGTGTATGAGCGTAGATAAGTGCGGGTGTGGTCTATTCTTATACGTGAGACTTTAACCTGATCACATCTGCTTAACAACGCAGAAATGGTACAAAACTAACAAACATCGCAAGATTTATCAATTAACAATAAGTGTTGCGACATCTAAAGCAACCTTTCCGACAGAAGTGTAAAGCAGACACATAAGTCGATCATTTGATTACTATACCCTTATAAGTGTTGGCAAAAAAAACAATTTCGAATCGCCTGCTGTCAGTTTGCAAGAGATTGTACAGTCTTTCGCGTTTATAATGACGCGATTTTACAACAGGTACATAAACTAGTCTTTCCCCTTTAATTGCGTAGATACATCAAAAAAAAAAAATGGGATATATTTTACTATTGTACAGATAGACTCGATACCGGATTAACAAAACTTATGGCCTGAAGCTACGAAAGCTTGAACCTGCAAATTATTACAAAGGGTGATTCATAAAATTTCGGATATTTTAAACAGATAAACGTCTAGTATTCAATGAGAAGGACAAAACTAACACTTTAAAATAATCAGGAGTTCACAATTTAAAATGTTAATATAATTCATAGGACAACATATTAGAAATTTTGAAGTAAAAGATACCAAATCTTTTGATTGATTTTACAAATAAACATCTAAACAAATAAAATTTTACAAAACATATTTTGGAATCAAATTATTAATTAACTAATTATAAAGAACTAAAATTAGAAGCATTAGAACTAAAAACGTCAATTAAGTAAACAAGACTTTATTTTAAATGTGCAAATGCCAAGATTAGCCATTTGTAAATGTTGATAAGTAAAAACAATTATTATGTTTATCACGGTAATTTTTGATCAATTACATTAACGTGCGTATTTTATATTTGACATAAAAACAAATATTTTTGCATAACAATACATTGATTTTCGGACAATGTCCATGATTAACCTCCTAAACTATTGTGATGACATAAATGGATGTTTCATCAGAGAAAGTTTAATTTCTAAATAAAAAAAAATCGCAACTTTCACTTTTAAGAATCTCCTTTTATAGTTTTTTTTTACTCTGAAGAGTAATTTATTATATTTTATATAAAACTACAATATCTAACTGCTCGTGAAAATTGAACTTTTATGAAATCATTATGAATAGTAATTTACAGTTTCAAATTATAGCTTTAGGCCTCTCAATTTTGTAATACAATAGCAGTTCAATTAAAGGGGAACAACTAATTCATGTACCTGCTCTTAACCGCGCCATTATAAACGCGAAAGACTGTACAGTTAACTATACGTGCTCAATGGATACTTTTAACAGACAGTTGTTTATAAGTTACGTACCAACCAAACTCAACAACAAAAGACAATATTAACGAAAGTAAAATTAAGCAAATAAATAAAAATTTATACCTATCCTTAAGGCAGTTTCATATTTATCAAATATTATTTAAATTTTGGGTTTCACTTGCTTCCGTCAAATAAATTTGATAGTGTGGATGACCATCATTTGTTTTGACAAACATTTGGTGTTTGAAAAACAATTACGAATTTAAATAAAAACATGCAAAATCAATACTCATCAAATTAATTTGACAAATGAAACACGGCCATTGTCAAACTTATTTTTACCAAATAAATTTGATTGAA
The DNA here is from genome assembly GCA_030710515.1 of Abscondita cerata. Lineage (NCBI taxonomy): Eukaryota > Metazoa > Arthropoda > Insecta > Coleoptera > Lampyridae > Abscondita > Abscondita cerata. The sequence continues at coordinate 12,129 of JALBCR010003831.1, read as the reverse complement.
GCAAGAATTTGATATTTGATTTGAACAATGAGAGATGTAAAACTCGCCTTAGATTACTATGATGTGTACATTCAAGGTACCAAATTCAGACTTTGAAGGAATTATTCGTTATTATTATAACGAATATTCACAAAAAGTTTGTATAAATACAATAAGTCTAGAACTATTTATAACCAATTAATTACTGTTACTAAATTATTCTAAGTATGCAAACTAATTACATTAGCTATTAAAATAAATTATAAATACAACGTAACCAATTAAACTTGTTAATGAATAAAGCATCATACAATTTAAATGACGGTTATTTTAATCCATCAATTGAGTGTAGTAGTTTCTGAACATGAAATTATATTTAATCCTTTGGGTTGCAATTCCGTTTTGTTGTGTACAAACCGCAAATATATTAGGTGTGTATCCGTTTCCGTCATACAGCCACTATGGACTGGGAAATACAATTTTAAAGAATTAGCAAATCGAGGACACAAAGTTACAGTAATATCTCCATTTAAAGAAATCAACCCTCCACCCAAACTATAATCAAATTCTAGTAGACAATTTGATTAAAAATTCATGGGTATGTTAAACACTTTTTTTCATTGATTTATTCTCAAAATTTTAGCAATGACAGACACTATATTAGATCACATGGAATTTAATGTTTTCCAAAAAGTTAACTGGATAAACACAGTAGGCATTAACTTCACAAATTGGGCTTTGTCAGAACCAAGCGTAAAACTTTTTAAAACAAAACATCACTTTGATTTAGTTATTTTCATCAGTTTATGTCTGATGCATTCAATGGATTTTGTCATCACTTTAGTGCCCCTTGTATTGCAATAACTTCCATGACGGCTCCTGGTTGGATTAACAAAAAATTGCCAATCCGGGACCTCTTTCATATGTACCTCAGTTACTAGTCGATTATCCCGCAAACATGAATTCTTTCAAAAGATTTTATAACACATTTGTTTTCATTGTATCTGAATTTTCTTATTACTTTTATCTCCGTCCAAATCAAAGTCGGTTCTTAGCCAAATATTTTCCAAATGCTCCGCCTTTAGACGACTTGTATTATAATATATCTTTAATTTTAATAAATTCCCATGTAAGTGTGGATGATGTTGTTCCATATATGCCCAATTTGATTCCTATTGCCGGAGCCCATGTTCAAAAATCTAAGGCACTTCCTGTGGAGCTACAAACATTTTTAGATGATTCTAAAGAAGGAGTAATATATTTCAGTATGGGTTCGACAGTAAAATGTGTGGATATCTCTGAAAAGACTCGAGCTGCATTTTTAAATGTGTTTTCGCGAATAAAGCAAAAATATTGTGGAAATGGGAAGGTGACACTTTACCAAATAAGACAGACAACATATTTATTAGTTCTTGGTTTCCTCAACAAGATATACTAGGTAAATAAATTGTGTTCACAATATTCAAATGGTAATTTTGAAATCTTGCAGCTCATCCAAATGTAAAACTTTTTATTACACATGGTGGTTTAATGAGTGTCATCGAATCAGTCCATTTTGCAGTGCCTATTTTAGGTATTCCAATATTTGTAGATCAAGCGTTAAATATTGGTAGGGCAGAACGTGAAGGATACGGTAAACGTGTTTTTACAAAGATGTGACTGAAGATGTATTAGAAATAAGTGTAAACGAAATGTTAAGCAATCCAAGGTAGTTACACGCATACTGAGCTGTTCCATTTTTAATGTATAATCTATGTTTGCAGATACAAAGAGAATGCAGAAAAAGATCTTCTATTCTAAAAGATCAAGTAATATCACCTTTGGAAAATGCAATATTTTGGATTGAGTATGTAATCAGACATAATGGAGCTCCACATTTAAAATCAGCTGCTCTAAACTTGACTTGGTATCAGTACTATTTATTAGATGTCATTAGTTTTATGTTATTAATTTTGGATATTCATTTTACTGATTTTGAAGATAATGATTAATTTGGTTTGGAATTTTTGGATTGAAATAAAAACGTTGGTAGAAACAAAAGGACCAGTAGTATTACAGAAAATTAATAACTAGAGGACAATATTTCGAATGTGTTTAATTAGGCGAATAGTAAAATTAAGTTCTTATAATGAAGTAAATGTTACGTATAGATCCAGGATAAATTTTACTTTAATTCCAATTGTGATTACCCTTTAACGAAAAATGGAATAAATGTTTTCCAGTACACTGGGAAATTCAAAGTAATGTTTAGTTTGGAGCTAACTAAAAATATCTTAAAGGTCCTAATTGCGTCTGAGTAAATGGGGAAGAATACTGGAAGTAACCAATAAGCGATACATGTCCAGTTATACCTCATTTTATTACCATTTGAGTTGACAGAATGATGCCATCTAAATAATACTAGCAGCATTATGACGGTAACGAATTTTGACATCGTACATTGTATACTTTAACGACGACCTTGTATTGGGCTTGCACTGGGGTTTTGATTATGAGAAAATATAACTAAACATTGAATTGTATTCAGATAGTGTGGCATCATTGCCAAATATAAAATACCGTTTAGTATAATAATTGTATATATGAGTAATTCAACCATGCATACTGTTTTGGTTTTAAAATGCATGATGTTTTGTTATTATCTTTGACTATTATAAAAATATTACATATTAAATTTGACCTTTAAACGTCAACATCCTGTCCCTGACAAAAGGGGTAAAGCTTACTCCTCATTTTGAAGTTATTTTTAATTTAACTGATAATTTTTCAGAGAAACATTTTTTAGTATTCAACAATAGTAGTCCAAGATCCACGGCCCATTTTACCATTAATTACTATCAAGTGAATTTTTCGTGAGTAGCTTCATTTTAAAGAGACGCCTAAGCTTTTTCTCTTACATAAATTCTTGAATGTGGTACCTAACAGGGGTAGGAGAAATAAAATATGTTTTGACGATCTTCAACAATTTACTACGAACTGGTTTTTTTTTGTAAAAACTAGATAATTATCTAAATTATTGTAAAACATATTTGTCCTAGAGAATGTATGGATTTGGATCAAAGAGTTCTCTCCTCTTCAACATGTAGCGATAACGATATCATTAAAATGATTAGTAACTAGTTGATTTTTTTGTTAAGCTTACTTAATGTTATTATAACACTATGCAACACTAAAAATTCACTAATCACCACTTAAAATAAGTCTAATTAGACACAACTTAGTGGACAAATTAAATCCAGAATTTACTTTAATATCACAACTTCAAATCACACTTATTTTAGCGTAATTATAATAAACTCGATTTATTATGAACAAATACCATCAAAATAGTTTGGTGAATCATAATCTTCTCACTGTTGTTATGCTTGTGGTCAGTTCAATTCCTAAAAGTGAAAAATCCGATCTTTCTGTGGGTGACAAGTGTTAACAAGCTTATTTCAAAATTGCAATTAAAGATCAAGATAAATCATGGGTGCCTTATATGTGTTGTTTAAAATGTTACATATATTTGACGGATCGGGGCAAAAGAAATCATAAAAACGATGCCTGTATCGAAACGACTAGAAAATTCATCAAATTTGTCAAGATCTTTGAATCAGAAAACGAAGTTTGCTCTGTTTTTGAAGAGGTATTTAAAGACTCAAACATTACAGAGCCACATTTGGTTAGTCAATCATAACTAAATCGATCTTGTTAGAGATTTAAATTTGCCTAAAGAAAATTTGAAATACTGGGTCTAGATTAAAAACAATGGAATCTGTTGCAAGCTGATATTAAAATCACAATGTTCCAAAAAACAAAATTCTTCCCTAACGACATTTTATTCAAATGAAGATAATTTAGTATTCTGCCAAAATATTGATGGTTTAATGTTAGAACTAGGTTATCATAATTCACCAAAAGAATTGAGTTAAAGACCAAAATAACCAATTCAATTAAATGTTCAAAGTGTCTTACATCAACTTTAATACAACAGTACAACCGCGCGCCTACAGCTCTTTTCACATTAGAAAAAGTTTTGGAGTCACATAATAGAGAGAAAATGTTTGTTAGATCTGACCACAGAGTCTTCAAAGGGAGCTTATAGAAGCGGATGAAGATATTTCTTTAATAATTTAGGCCGTAAGGGTAATCGTTCAGGGAAAGTAGTTATTTTAAGCCTGCTAACAGAGTAGTTACTTTCAAGCAACTAACAAGTGTATAGTTTAGCAGAAATCAATCGCTTACTAGTAAAATATAAAAAAACTAGTAAGAATTCATCTGACAACATCGCTAATTATACCAAGACTCGGATTAATGATTTTTGGTATTTTGTTTTTTTTTATAAAATACAATTTTGTTGACAGCATAATATGTTTCACTTTGAATACCTATATGAAAGTTCATAATCTTGTAGAAAATGAAATGACCTTCCTACAGCAAACGGGGACATTAGAAAATATACCTAGCCTATCCAAACCATTAAAAATAAAGAAGTTCGCAATTTCAAATAAATCAAGGAATTTGTACGGGACAACCATGCGTAAGGCGTAAGTTTCATGGGAGATATCTGTTACTTGACAGTTAATTTATTGCGCTATCTATCCCTAGTTTTCGATAGGCGTAAGGTGGTAACTTTCAGATAAAAATTCATTCATCCATGCACGAACGCACACGACGCAAATATAACATATAATTTCTTTATTTTTATGACGAAAGTTAAATGTTACTAAACAAAAGTGCTTAGTTTAATTAAAAATCAATCCCAAAGTTGCCAACACGCCCCTTTGGATACGTATCTGACAGTGGCTAAAAACTGAATTTCGAGGAGACACAGGTCTCCTGGACGACCACAAAAGCCTCCAACTATCCATAATCGATAATATAAAATGAGGCAGTTTCCTTTTGTATACAATGTCTAATCTTGAACTGGTTATCACCATATTAATGAAAATGATGTATATGCTCCATATACACGTTTGGGTGCCTGTTTACATTCACTCCTTCTCGTGTATTGTAATCCACTATTCCTGGCAAAACATCTATTAAAAGTTACTAACGTCAAAGTAAAAAAAAATTATACTATTGGTGGTACTTTTTTTTCCTACTAGAACAAAAAGTAGCCATCAAGGAAAGTAGCTCTTAAATACCGACTATACATAGCGATTGCCATAGTAGTACAAGGTAGGTAAGCGATTATTTTCTACTAAATATGACTGTGCATATGGCTCTTAATTTTTAAAGTCAAAGCTTACATTAACAGATGTCTCCCTTAATACCCAAGCCTTGTTTTTAAGTTTGGCTCTCAAAAACTAAATAGTAAATAAAGAAATTATTCGACTTGGCTTGTTTTAGGCGAAATGCACTGCGCTAATTTTTGAACGAGCAACAATTAGTTAGCGAGAATTCATCAATGCGGGCATTAATCGGTCAGGCCACCAAATTTTATACTGCAGCTGCAGAGTTTGAAAGCGCTATTTTTACATTACATGACTGGATACTATAAATCATCCAGTCTTTCAAGTTGAAGACAGGATTGTGCTGTTGTTAGTTTAGTTTAGGAAAAAGCATTTGAATGAAATAAAATGAAAATTATGAACCATCTCGGTTACTCAATGGAAAATTTAACGGTATATAAGGTAATTCATGATTCTTGTAGAATTTGTGGTAACAATGGCTACCGTAGACTCACAAATGATTATATCTGATAGTGCAGATAATTTCAGTCAGTTTACTATAATTTGTGGAGTTGCACCATTAGGCAAATGTTATAAACTCTATTTCTTTTATCTCAAGAAATGAATCAAATGATGAAAGTCAGCTAATCGAATTAAAGTTGACCATAATTGACCATTGCCGCTGAACAGGTCTGGCACCAAAGACAAAACTTAATTACAAAATTTCACAAAGGGTTGTAAATTTTGGTCCTTTTCTTAAACCCAGAAATAACAACTTTAGTGCTTCAGCATGCATTTTCAAGTCAAGGAAAACTAAACATTCTTTCGCAAACACTACGAATTAAATTAATGCAAAAATTTTCCCAACTAATATAATTAAAAATTTTTGAAATGTTTAAACGAATGGTGGCACCATCATGACCCTTACTCTAAATAAAATTTTTATTTGAATAAAAATCGACAATATGACGAACCACTATCTTGGGCGTCTAGCAAACCTTAGTTTTACACAAGTCATCCGCAAATTTTTTAAAGTGACGTTGTGATTTATATCCGAACTGTTTCCCAAACGAAACTTTCATCACCATCAGAAAACAAAGCAATCTATTTTTTATAACATCATTTTTAGTTGGAAAAAATATTGCTTTAGTGGACAATTTTCCAAAGCTTTTAATACTTCGAGCGTTTTCAATAATTTTTTTCTTATGATAACTTAAAAGCAGCTCTAGTCTGCCTTATTTTCTTTCCTATTTTAATTTGTGTAAGGGACCATCTTTTACTTATTAGTTGCCACAGAAATTCCCCCATGAGTACAGACATGTTGATTTCCCGTTTTAATTCAGGTGGACGGTGTTTGTATGGTCCATGGTTTTATAACTGCATACAGTTTGAAACTTTACCAACAGAAAAATTTTGGATCTTATAGAACAAGGCATAATTTCAGAGTTTGGAGAAGGGCGAAATTAGTATTAGTATTAGCACTCATTACACCATTAAGGTACATCAGCTTCTTTACCTGGGAGTCAAAAGAAAATAATCGACATATTAGACAATATACACATAATCATGGGGGCAATTATACAATATGCACATAATTAAAATACTAAGTCTACATTGGTATCCAAAATTCATTTATGTTGTAAAAGGTGTGTTTAATTAACATTAATTTAATTTTTGTTTTAAACATTTATATGATAGCGGCTCTAATATTACCTGGAATTGTATTATAAAACTTTATGCCCTGTATGTGGAAGCTTGGAGTGAGATTTTGGGACTCGCCTTGAGGTAGTGTTAAATCATCTAATGATCTAGTTTGATACTCATGAACTTGATTGTGCGTTCTGTAACGTTGTAAATTATGTTTCACGAATAGTAAGCTGGCTAAGTATGTAGCAAGATGGAACAGTTAAAATTCCACTTCTTATAAAAAGATCCTTGCAATGATCTCGACTCTTAGCGTTATGTATTATTCTAACTGCTTTCTTTTGTAACAGGAAAATTTTTGATGACTAGAAGAACAATTACCCCAAAGAATAATTGAATAAGTCATTTTTGAATGAAACATACCGAAATAAACCTGGCGTAATGTATCTTTCCCTGTTAGTAAAGATAAGTTTCTTAATACATAAATGACGTTACATAGTTTGAAGGTACAGGTGAGATACATGATCATGCCATTGAAGTTTCGCATCTATAATAACGCCTAGAAGTTTAACACTGGTACAATCTACTATTTCTTTCAGAGTGAATATGATGTTTTGGTTTTTATCCTTATTTAATTGCAGCTTATTCGCACTAAAACCATTCATTTACGTAATTTATAGTTCTGTTTCGTTTGTGTATCAATCTTTGAAGGTCTACATCCGAGATTAAAATGGAAGTGTCGTCAGCATATAGCATAGTTTGACAGTTAAGTGAAGATTACTTGGTAAGTCATTGACATAAATTAAGAATAAAGTAGGGCCTAGATGACTACCTTGAGGCACGCCAATATTGAAGACTCTTGCATTCAGAGCTTTACCATTATACAGTACTACTTGTTGTCTATTGTGTAAATATGAACGAAAAATGTTCAGAGATATTCCACGAATACCAGAAAATTCCTAATTTTTTAGTAAAATATCATGATTGACACAGTCAAAAGCCTTTGACAGATCACATAATGTTGCACTAGCATGGTATATTTTTTTTCAAAACAGTTTAGTGTGGAGTCTACAAATTCATTAAGAGCATCAGTAGTTGATTTATGTTCTCTCGAAAACCATATCATTGAGCATTAATAACTTCATAAGCATCGAGAAATTGAATTAAGCGATTGTTTAGAACCATTTCTAAAACCTTCGAAAAAGTAGGAATTATGCAAACAGGTCGTGAAAATTGTTGAGTTCAAAATTATTTCGTTTCTTCTGAATGGGAATAACTTTAGAAATTTTCAGAAAGTCAGGAAAATGTCCATTTGCAAGACACCAATTCATACCATTTGCAAGTGGCGGGCAAACATAACAAGCTACTTGTTTAAGAATATATGGGCTAATACCATATACACTGGGCATCTTACTATTTGACATTTTATTGATTACATTTGATACTCTCACAGAAACAGTGACAGGATATAAAAATAGAGATTTAGGGTTTTTTAATCTTGAGTTTTGAGTAAAACTTCACAATTTAAACTCATTAGAAGGTGTATTCGAGATTATGATTTTTGAATGATTAATGAAAAATATTCCTGGGTATTTCCATTAGTCTCCACCTCTTTTAGGTTGTTCAGAATGTTGTGTGTGAGCATTAAAAAATGTTGTTTTATAATTTGCCATGACGCTTTTGATTTATTACTTGAATTAGAAATAAATTTAGAAATGCTGCAATGTTTAGGAGTTAAGAATTTCAAGCTTGTAGGACTTTTTATATAACGTTTTTATCCTTTTAAACTGTGGTTTTTGAATTTGTCATAAAGTTCAGTTATCAAATGAAGGGTATCACGCATATATTTTACTTTCTGATGAACCATTGAATAGCTAGTACATTATTTGGATTTTTTTGGCTTCAGTTTTCTTCAGTGGAAAGGAATTTGTAAAGCATTGATAAAATTTATGAAAGAAATTTTCAAATTAGTGTTCGTATTACCATTATCTTGATGTTCACTCCAATTTTGACATTGAATAACTTCTAGAAAATTTTATATTTCTTTGGCTAATATGCCTCACGTATTGTATGTCGGATATAGGCCTGTTCATTATGTTGTGTTGGTTTGTGTTGTATCTCTCAAAAGTAGAGCATTGTGATCTGATAAAGAAGGACTGAGATTTGAAAATTCGCTATAACTCGTAGTAGAATTTAATTAAAATGTTGTCCAGAGCTGATATTGAACTTGTAGGCGTTATTCTTGAGGGAGAACGATTTAATGTTTGTACACCATACATGTTACAAATGTTAATAAAATTAAGAACTTGATTACTATTCTTACTAAAATCAATATTAAAATCTCCTCTGTAACAACGATGTTGGTTTGAATCTTTAAACACATTCTAAGACTTGTTCAAAACACCTACAGAAATTGGACCAGTTACTATTAGGAGCTCTATAGATTGATACTACAATTAATGATAAATAGGCTATGAAGGTTTGAAGGTAACTTCACAATCACATTCGAAGATAAGGCACTAACTTGTTTACACTCACAACTAATTATAGAATTTTAGTATATATTGCAACACCACCATGTTTCTTTTGAGATCGACAATAAAAAACTCACTAGCTTAAATTTACTAATAAAAGTAGATAATAATTGATCCTTGGACAACCAATGTTCATTTAAACAAATAACAGATATGTTCTTCAAATTGTAGTGCAGGACCACTAATACATACAGTGGCATTTATTTTAACGCGTTTGAGTCGTGTTTTAAGGTTTTTGTAATGAACAGTTATGATTTTAATTGTAATGTAATAAATATTCACTATTCCTACTACTGGTAGTTTACGTTAAGAGATCAATCCACCGTGATAAGCATACCAAAATTAACAGGTCTTACACTCCAATATAAAGAAGATAAAGTTCTAGCAGTCGCCCATATTATCTTTCAAATTTTCATTCGATTTTCACAATTTTTTTATCTCATTTCGTATTCAAAGAACATAAAAATGTGAACCGTATATTTTTGTTATGCGGGAAAATATTCGAATATGGTAATAGTGAGCACTTATCTTTACGTTAACTCCACAACAACGGATTTTCTTAAATATAATTACAAATGATCAGCAACTTGAAATGATAATGGCGAATGCTAAAATATTACCAAACAACTTTCATATAATAGGTGTAACAGAGACATGGTTAAAAAAGGAGCAACATGATTATTTATACTCTATTCCAAATTATAACCTAGCCCGAAAAGATAGGGAAGGCAGAGGCGTTGGGGGTCTGTTGATATATTAACCAAAAATTAAAATTTAAAATTTTACCACTTGGTTTTGTTAAATGAATTGACCTGAACAACTATGGATTACTATAAAAATTAATAATATGAAAATTGATTTGGTGTACTCTATATAAGATGGCGAAAGTGAAGACGACGCAAATAGTAATTGGTGATTTTTGTAAAAGTAGATAAAAGCAATTATATTCCAGTGCAGGGGTTTATGTAATTCAGGGTATCATAATGATTGTGTGCAAGTAAAAACTGTCAGAATTTAACTGGGTGTGTGATGCCATAAAATGGTACTGCAATGAATGCAATTTAAATTTAGGTGATATAAACTGAAGTCTTATATTACAAAAATTAAAACTACAGTAATTAGGTGCAACGGAAGAAAAATTATGAAATGTTAAAAGTATTTGAAAATAATTTATTGCAAAAACTGTCACGTCTGTTGATATACACAGTATACTATTGGCGCGGAGTAATAAACCTGTCAGAATTATCGAATCTCCCGTATTGCAGTGGCGTAGGTACCTGATACGTTTGGAAAATCATATTTTAGTAGGTAAATATATTATAATAGTAAAATCTACCTTGATATGAATTATTATGTGGTTATATGTTATTTATTTTATTTGTATAGTAGATCACATTAAATTTTACTTCTTACGTATTATATACCATTATTTTTGTATCTTGGTATAATACCCACATCTACGGCTATGATTCTCGTTTCGTCAGTACCTGGGCTGATGGCAACGTGTTTACACAGGTTAAACTATTGTTCTCAGACCCTAGATGGGTCGATATGCTGCAAGAGCGGCACAATGATCGTATTTTGGTTAGAATTTATTGGTTTTTACTTAACCGTAGAAGTACCGCTTTCACAAGAAAATAAAGAATTATTTCAAGCAATTATGATTTATTACTCCGCGCCAATAGTATACAGACTTTAACAATAAAAGTTCACTAGCAAAATCTTAACTGATAGTGATAAGAATGTGCTTACAAATTCAATATCCAACAAAATAAAACAACAAATGACAAATTATAGCAATACTAAAAAAGTATGCCGATAACAATAGTTGTTCAAACGAAGTGCCAATAAATGCAATTACTTCAAAAGTTACACAGAAAACGACGCTTACCAGTAGCAAGCAAAGGATTATGTTGTCATTAAAACAAAAGATTTGGATAAAGATTTGGATTATGTGTATTCATCACTAAAAAATTAGGTAAAACCTGCAGAATCTTAAATCAATATAAACAATATAAAAGATTAAAAATGGTGTTATAGTAAAACTGAGCGTCAAATAGATTCTAAAATAAAATTATTTTCGGAGTTAAATAAACGTAATAATAAAAAGAATTTGATATTTCAGGGCCAAGAAAAAATATTGCTAAAGTTAATTGCTTACTGGTATTTATAATATGATATTCCGGCAAATGACATGACTTGGAAAATCATATTATTGAAAATAAAGCATTGATAAATCAGTTAGCGACTTTTTCATTGTCGATTGTCAGGGAAAATTAACCAAACAAATACTATTCTTGGTGACCCTGGAAGTGACTTCTTAGTGCTAGCTGCAGATCCCTACATCTAGAAACACAATTTTAAAAAATGGCTATCTTTTATGGGTTGGAAAAGGTGTACCGTGAAGGATTCATTTCACATTAATGATGTTACAACTGTGCTTCTTTGGACACATTAAAAGTGCTGAATGCACTAGTAAGGTAGCAATCTGGTTCAATATGTGCAGAATCTCATGAAACAAAACTATGTGTCTCACAAAATAAAAAATGTGCGAATTGTATAAAGTTCACCAAACAAAGAAACCAAAATACTAATTATCTGCATGAAGCTGGGGATAAAAATTGTCCTTGCTATATAAGAGAACTATACAACATCACGGCACAAAACGTTTTTCAGTTAATAAACCGAAAACATTTGTACAATCTAAACTATCGTTCAAACAAAAAAGCGTAACAAAATTAAAATTTTCCATCTAAACGTTCAATGCATAGCATAGCAAATTGAGAGCAATACGTAACTGAACGAAGCAATACCGA